>JAPYZP010005586.1:0-11917 GCA_030522985.1 Torymus sinensis
TCCCGCCTTTCTCCGTGCTAAGTGAGATATACGAGGAACGATGGTGAGAGTTAATTGCCCGATGTCTCTCGGGTGTGTAGTATATGTGGAGAGAGAGAGGGAGTGAAAAATGCGAAAGAGGGAAATATCAATGTTATTCGTATGTATGGGAGAGTGCCGGTGGTGCTGGCGTGGTCTTGAACGCGCGTCTGTCAAAGAGAGGGATTTTTCATCGCGCAGTGGTTGCGCGTACGGCTATGGGGGAGCAGAAAAAGTTTAATATATTTCGTTAGACGGATGTGGATGGGGTAGAGAGAGAGTGGAAACGATGTTCATTACGCGGCGGTCGGAACGGTGATGTATGTCCGGTGGACTTTTTCTGCGTATCGCGTCGCGTTACCCTTTGCAAGTAAGATGGAGTATTATTGTGATGAAGGGCGATTTACATGTATGTTATATGTTATGCGATTTTTTATCCAAGTGTATTGGGCTATTTAAAAGTTTTATTGCATCAGTGTATACGAAATGGATAGGACGATATCTTTAATACAGAGTGCAACCGACTATTGCTACGTATTTACTACTGATGCAACTCTTTATACTCTTTCACTTCGTTATATATATAACTTTGGAAAACAAAACAATTATAACTGCTACTCTTTGTCGCGAGTTTGAAAAAAAAAGAAAACGTACAATTCAAATAACGCCGATAGAGAAATGATAAAGGCCGAACTTTGACCATCAAAACACCGTTCGCGCGTACACGGCCAAAAGTAAGGAAACTTTCGAATCCGCATAGTTCAAAGCATCATATAACCGCAACTTCTGTTTCGTGCTTCCTCCCCCCTCCCACTCCCACTAAAATTTACAACGATATAATTCGCTCTTCCTCCCTCTCCCTCACCCCGCTATAGTACAAAACGGCGCATACTTCGGCGCGCGCGGTGCTATATATACTATACAATCGCCTCGGCCAAACACTCGAGCCGCGCGCGGCGTTCCTGAAAACGAACTATCGGTGCGCGCGGCGCGGCAGCAGGGACGAACGACATAGCCCGCTGCGATCGGCCGGCATAAAGCCGTATCCCAACTCTCTCTAGCTCCTCGAAGAACCTCCGCTGCCGGCGCGCTTACGGGATTATCCGCCGATAAGTATAGCCTCTCTTCTATATATATATACGCTATCCCTCTCCCTCTCTCTTCCATAAACGGAGGAGGCGGTGGTATCCCTCTCTTATACAAGCGCAGCCTTCCAGATATATACCTACACTCACCCACGGTAGCGCACACACAGACACAGGGGCAACAATGCCGGAATGATTGGCTCGCCGTCTGTTTCCTCTCTCCCTCTCTCGCACACACGTACACTTCGCTGTATAAGAGCATTCAACTAGCGTACTTACAATGCGCGGCCGACCGCGCGCGCGTGCACTATCGCCCCCGGCCGGAAGCACGTGACTTCGAACTCTCACGTCTAATAGTTCGACGCGCGGGGTGAAAATCAGGAGAGATCCGCGTAGGGAGAGAGAGAGAGTATATTTTTTTCGTTTTTAAGGCACAAGGGAGAGGCTGATTGCGCCACGGTCGAGGATTAGTGCGGAGGGGGGTGATAATGCGATGTCTTTACGGCCGTCTTGAGTGTAAGAGGGAGTGATCGGGGTTTTAATGAAGGGTGTGTTATCGATTGAAAGGGGAGGTTGATTAGGTGGAAGTGCGGATGGGGGGAGAGAGGATTTTCGCCCGCGATTTTTCAGAGAGTACATCGCAGGGAATGCAAAGTTTGTTTTAGCTAAATATTTTGTGAATATTACATTTGGCACCCGAAAACTGATTTGAATGATATTTTTTCACGGATTTTTGTATACGCAACTAATGCGCGATATTGAAAAGTTTAGAAATTGATATTTTTAGAATTGAATGGAGAACAACAAAATGTTCGACTAATTTTATCGGATACGAGAAAATATGTTTTTTCATGTTTAGCAATTTCAGGAAGAATTTTCATTGAAGTTCAATTTTTATTTGTTTATTGTTGTTTTTGTGTTTTTACTAACTTTTTCAAAATATCGTTGGTTTTATCAAAGTCTGTTGCGAGCAGTTGAAATTAATTAAAAATCGTTAAATCGTCAAATCCAAAAGTTATTGAAATCATACTCGCAATGTAGAACAGTTTTTCGTTAAAGTAAAATCGAAAATTGACAAAAGAAAAAAAGACTAAACATCCAAAGTAAAATATAATAATTACTGTTACATTCGAAATGAAGAATCCACAAATAAATAAAAATCTGACATAAACGTGTCCCCGATCAGCCGCGTGTATCTTCCACTAAAGGCCCTTTCTCTCTATATCTCTCTCCACGTCTCAAACCCGCGTAATTTGCCGGCTCCTTTGTGGCATTATTCTTCTCCCCCCCCCCCCTCCCACGACTCTTTCCACGCTGAAAGGAATCCTTTCGTGTCCGGCGACATAGATATATATATATATCGCGAGTTCGCTATACCGATGTATAAGCTCGCTCGCGCACAATCGACGAAAAATTCCGCCGTCTCGCGGAGAATGCGCTCGGGGTCATTGTGACGGGGAGAAATAAAATCTGCAGTGTCGCTACGTAAGATAAATCTTTGCCGATGAGAGAGAAGAAGAGAGAGAGAGAGAGAGGGAGGTCTTATTGAAAAGTTGTCGGTGCGGCCCGTTTACAAGTAGCGAGTTAATACACTTTGCCCGTCTCCTCCCCTTGTTCGACTTAATATCGCGTCTTCCTTCTGCTTTGCCGCTACTTTTTTCTTCTTCTTCTTTTCGATAATTTCTTCTCTGGGGAGGTCTGTTGCGACGGAGAAAGAAAGGAAAGAAAGAGTTTTGTCGGAGGGATATAATTTGTTTACGGCTCGCGATAGACGGCTTCGATCGTTTACAAAACTTTCCTCCGACGGTTATAATTTTCATATATAAATCCAACCCGATATTTTTTTTTTGTTCGCCCTCTTTGTGCATAATTCACCCAATCAATCTTTCAAACACAATAACAGACAAATATCACCGCAACAAAAACGCTCTTCGAAACCATACTAACGCTGCATCCACGCGTCCGATAAACCGCGAGCTCGAACCCGATTATACTACATGCCACACGCAGCCGCCACAAAACGACAAAATCGCGGCATTACCATAGATGCACACGAATATACGCGCGCAAGAGAGAGACTGGATCACCCGCTCCATACGCAAAATCTCGCGCACGCTAATCCCCGTCTGGCAGCGTGTTTTATACTGCCGGAATCCCGCGTTCGAGCGGCGAATATTATTCCCGTAATCTGCCGCCGGTGAAGTGTGTGAGAGAGAGAGAGGGAGAACGAAAGGGAGAAAAATATTGCGCGCGGTGCAACGAAGTATAAAGCGAGAGACTCTCGCCTTAATAAGAGCGAGACTGAGCGGGGCAAACGAGCGCGAATGCTTATTTTTCGAGTGAGTGCGGCTTGAGTGGGTGAAAGAGGGAGAGGGAGAGTGAGGCTCTCTCGTAGAGGTGGGCTTGAGAGTCAAGGGTCGTCGAGAAGGTGGCGGTAGTTTTACGGTAGGTGGAGGACTGCATGTTTGGGGCTGTATGTGTATTCGCATGATCATATGTAATTGGACTATTATGAAAACTTGTTTGCCATGTAATGTATTTATTTTTCATGATGTATATAAAATATGGCAAATATTTGACGTGATATGTTTCATTTCAAACAGCAGAATAATTTTGAAAAATATCATAAAAATATTTTCTATTTACAAGCTCGTTTCGAAACTTTCATGTTATATACACGTATTTACCGTGATTCCATTAAAAACGTTCCTCGAAAAATCAGCTGTTTACACTTCAAAATCAAAGCAAAAAGTTCACTGACGCGCTCCACTATCACCCGCTAATAAAATGATTCGTCTTAATGTACCGGAACGAGGCTCTTACTCGCTGTATCGCCTCTCTTGGCAGCATTGCCGAATCTAGCGGAGAGAAGTCGATCGATGCCGCGCCGAAAAGGAATCGCTCCGGGCGAAGCCTTTGATGAACTCGCGCACACGCGCGCGAGCAGAATTAATCGCTCTTAAGAAAGGGTTAGGGTGCCGCATTTTCTTAAGAAAAATGTATAGAAAAATTTTGGGATGTGAATTTTTATATCATCTACAGTTTCAGAAAGGGTGGCGGTACTGAGTTCGAGAGATTCATTCTTAAAGTTAACTGCTTATACATGGGCTGTTACAAGAAAATCAATTGTGAAATTCACGCAGCTGTTTCTTACCACCTTGTTTAAAAACTAATATATATGGTTTTTTTAGTCTTATCTCACAGTTTTTATTATAAAAGAAGGATGATTTTAACTTTGAATAATTATTTTATGATCTAATAAGAAAATTAACTTTTGAATAAACTGTAACGCAATATATATATATGGGCGCGCGCCGTGTATGTATATTTGTTTACGTATCTTTGATGTTTGAATTTTTCGGGAAAGGTACACAATGTTTCGATTAAAATGGTTCATTTGGTTTTTTGTAAATATAAACGAGATAAATATGATTTCGCGGAAGCTATTTGTACAATCGCTTCAATTGAGTTGTTTATTTCAATAATTTTACAAATATTCTTTTAAAATGGCAGCAATTCGTTCTTTAAATTTTACTCGTTGATTAAATTTCACCAACGCGCCAATCCGAGATTGTACTCGGATTCGGCCAACTTTCGTTATATACCGAACGTGTATGCCGTTGAATCTCCCACTGGTGCAAAAAGTTATAAAATGAATTGGTATTTGCGTTTGCACAAAAACAGGCTACCGAAAAACAGGATCCCTCTTTGAAAAACATCCCCCGCCAAAATAAAACCACCCCGATTATATCCACACAGTTTATATCCGACTACTATTCAGAAAATTATCCAGACGTTATTCCTGTCACATCCGTCCAAGTTACCTTATATACCCGATCATTTGCACTTCTCTCCAGACCGCGCATCCCTCTGCACTTCCTATCCCGCCCATCCGCCAATTAGCTGCACTGCGGCGATCGCCGAAATGTTTATCTTCCTTTGACGTAGCCACCCTTTTAACGAGTCAGCGGATTTTTTCGACTACACTCGCTCGAATAAACATATATACACACACACAGGCTACCTTTCTCCGCCCTCATTCGAACCGCATCGTTTTGTCTTCGACGAGAAGGTATATATACTCGTGGGTAAGAACGAGGCGGAACGTCTTAATCTCCCAATTAAAGTTTCACGCACGGAGCTCGACGCGAATTGGCCCACGGCGCGCGGGGCGAACTTTTATCCTTTCATCCATCGTGGTAGGTACATATAGTCCACCTGGGTTAACAGTTAACGGACTCTCCTGGGATTATTCGTTTGTAGCCGTGTAAGTATAAGCGCGCGACGCGGTTATCTTGGTTTGGTGGACGACGATTCGCGGGTTTTGAATGGTAAACGATTGGAAGTTTGGTAAGTAAAGAAGTGTTTTTGATGCGATGGATTTCGGTGGAGTAAAGGACCAAAGAAACGTTGTGGAAAGTTATGCTAGATTCTTAATTGATGCTGCATAATAGCAAAAAATAAGTTTTTATATTTTTATTTGGAAAGATTATTCTTGTTTGTCTCAGAAACGGACTTTTGTTTACATTAAAGCCCTTAATCTCACCCATCCAACTACTATTACGGTTTTCTTCTCTTTTCGTATTTCTTCTCTTTTCGTATTACCTTAACATCATTACATAAACTTTACTTTTTTATGATTTTCATCTCTAGATTGTTTACATTTCGTATAAAAGGTAGAATTAGAGTAAATATTTGCTTATCATTTGCATATAATATTTCGTAAAAGAGAAACTTTCGTTACTATACGAATAAAAATGAATGAAAATAGAAACAAAATGATACAAATCCTTTATCACAACAAACTCTGTGAATATAATCAATATTATTTTATTTTGACCAACTTACATTCATTATAAATTAATACAACATTATCGGATTACAACTTTCACCCAATTAAAGCGTGTAACAAAACCCGATACTCGAACAATCCGTCACAGCCGGCTGCGATCAATGCCCTCGCCCGTGCATATATTATACTTTCCATTGAAATTACAACAACTGAACAGCTGAACCCATCTCCCTCTCACTCTCTCTCACTCCTCTCCCTCTTCGACTACATTTCCCTTCCCGGAAATCACTCGCACAGAAGGCTCGCGCTAATTATAACCGATCAACCATCATCAAAATCAATTAGAATTTTCGAGTGTGCGCGCGCACTGCGCGAGCGCGAATATCAGGGGAATTTCTGCGGCCAACGACGTCCGTAATTTAAAGGGCTTTTGACGTGACTGCGAGCTCTCTCTCTCTCTCCCCTGTCCTTTCACAGGGGATTCCGTGGAATCGGATGTGAATTTGATTCCAATGATCGATGCGCCCCGCGGCGCGTACGTATATGATTCTAGTAGTGGTGGTGGTAGTGCTCGTGCTGGTAGTAGTCGCGTTTCAATGCGGAACTCGCTTGCGCGCACGCAAACGTCTTGACCAGAGGCGCGCCGCGTGATCTATCGCGTCGTATAAGTATTAGTTGCTGCCAGGGCCGCCTGTACATGCGCACACCTTTTGTGAGCGTTCGCACGTCGCGTATAAGTAGATTATGCTGAAACATGCGTGGCTCGTGGCGGCTGATTGGGCATTAATTTGAGCTTCTGGGAGTTCTGGCTGATTATATATGGTATAATTGTATTAATATACTGAAATAATTTTACCTTTACTTATACATATATATATATCGAAAATTGTTATATAAGTTCGGAATACAATTTGTCGATGTAAAGGTCAATTTTTATGACTGTTCGTTACGAGTATCATTTCTCAAGTGAATATACCAGCGACCTGTTATACACACCGCACAGGGATATTTGTCAAAAAGAGAAATCATAGTCGCAACGAGCTATTAAGTCGCCGAGACGACGGACTTCATCAACGATTAGCCTCGTTCCGTTTGAGCCCCCGCGCGCTCCCTCTTGGCAAAAAAGAGCCGCGTGTGCGTACTTCGCAAAAGACGGTCGCGTCCCGTTCCCACCGGGCTCCGTCGTCGCTGGCAAAAGAGCGACACAGCCCATCAGCGGCGACCTTCTCTTTTTCTCCCTAGCTCTAATGAAATCTTCGATTTGTCTAACGACGTCAGCATTGCGAGAACCCCAAATCAGCCAATCAGCCTAACGAATCGGCAAATCGAATCACACCGCGTCCCCAACGAAAGAGGATCGTGACTCGCGAGTGAGGAGAAAGTCCACCGGCTCTCCTCTCTCTCTTTCTCCCTCTCATTCCACTTTGTAAGTGTACGTGTGTAGTAGTAGCAGTTGGCGGCGTCGTGTTCTTTTTGTGCGCTACCCCCGCACAGCCGCTCGCGTGATGAGGGCGCATTGATTACACGCCGGAAAGAGTCAACGACGCTGAATTTTTCAGCGGAAATTCGCGAGCGCGCACGCGGTAAATTAACCGTTTGTCGCTCGTAGACGACAGCGAGGGCGGAGGATTTTTTTTTTTTGTCGGGGGATGGCTAATAACGGTCGTGGATTTTTATGGAGGGTTGAAATGCGGGTGGATTGTTTGTTTGACGATAAGCGCAATGTTTGTAACGGTCAATAAAAGTGAATTTTGGGTATTTGTGAAAGCGGATTGATGTTGAGTTGATTAACAAATAATATTGTGAATTTTGATGAATGATGGGTAAAACGTTTTGTGTATGAGCGAAAATGTTTTGTAAAAGATTAAATTTGAAATTATTATATAACTGAACAATCTTTCGTAAAATGCAATCATTTTTAGTTTGCTGATATTATGAAGCGCAAGAAAGCCTTTTTACGACAGGATTTATTTGAAAGTACTCTCGTAAAAAACAAATTACATAATCCAGCGATAGCGAAACAGTGAAGTACATTTTAATTATACCTTGAATATTACGATTCTTCGAAATAATCACGAAATATTTTCCAGGATATATAAATATACTATATTACGTTTTCCATGAAAATCAAATTTTGAATTTTTAAAAAAATTTCAACTGCCGACTATTTTTGCTATATTCCGAATATACTGACATAAAGCTACAACAAACTATATAAGCATTGAAAACTCACAGTGTCAACAAACAAACTCTCAACATCACCTCTTACCCGAAAAAGCACATTAAAGAAGGCAATTTTCATATTAAAATCCAGTGCAAACATAGCCGAGACCAATTTCCATTTTACAAGTGATACATCTTATGAAAAACAGCAGCAGCAGCAGCCAGACAGCCGCTCGGTGGGTGAGGGAAAACGTACGCGCGCCCGCCCATAAGTGCGCTCACTCTCTCCCTATCTCTCTCTCGCGCGCTGTATTAGCTTTCCGTCAAAGTCAAAGTGAACTCGGGAATGCGATATAGCCGTTATATACATGGAGCTATATATATGTACAGCTCTTCGCCTCTATATACACCCACACCTATACACGAGCGTAGCGGAAGGATCGAATGCGAAACGAGCGAGCGGTGGGTGCCCCGGCATAAAGACAATGGCGGGCCGGCCGGGCGCACTTAATCACGAAATTGATAGCTTTAAGAGAAGGCGGCGGTGGCGGTGGCTGTGGGTGTGCACCGCTATATATAGCGAGAGAGCGCATCGCTATTTATTAAGCGCGCCATTTACCGGACGGATCTGTTTGAGCCGCGGCGGCGGGAATTGAACGCGCGAGAGAGCGAGTGTTTATGTTACTGATTGCTGAGAGGGAGAGAGATGGAGCAAGTGTGCGCCGGCAGGGCGCCCGTAATTTAGAATCTAAATATTATTAAGCCAATCGAAGGCGTGTGCTAAGGTGCGACAGTCGTCGTAAGGGGGTGTAGGGAGCGGGAGATGTTGATTGATTATTCTTACTGATTGGCGGGTAATTATTGGTAATGTTTGGAAGTGGGAGAGGAATATCCAAGTGATCAGGTGAGATGGGAGGCTGAAAAATCGTTTGCATACCGCATTACAAGTAGAGCATTTTCAAATATAAAATTAACAAAGTGAATATATGTATCGAAATCAGTATAATAATTGTTATTAATTTTATTAAAAGTAATTTATACCACTCTAACCTCAAAATCACAACTTCGGTATGATTTTTCGGCGCTCGTGATATAAAATATCGTATGAAACTATTGTGGGAGGTGTTTTCTTAAATATTTCGAATTTTATATCATTCGCAATTTTGATCAAAATTTAATTTAAAGTGAATTTATGCAGGAGCTCGCATCATTACACTTTACCGGCCAATATCTAAACTTCAAAATTGTAGATTTTAGTTGAATTCTATTGAAAAAATTAAAAAAATTTAAAGTGAGAATTAAGAATGAACGTGGAAGATCATTCAGAGCGACAAATTCATTTCAACTTGAACATTTAATGAACTCTATAATGCCATTGATATATGTTGTATGAAGCGTTTCCATAATATAGATTAAACCGCTATTTCTATATATTATTGAATTCTACACGAAACGTATATAGAAATGCGGTTTATTATAGCAGCCAATCCCACATTTCATGAATTATCACTCATGATCGCCATAAAACAAAAATGCCAAGAAAGAAACCTCACTTATACCAGTTCAACATATTATATACTCCGCACGCTCCTTACCACCTACAACATTCAGCCGCACGTGAAAACCTTCCAACGCGAAACCTCGAGCAAGTAACTATATAAACATCGCGCCTATCGAGTTCGCATCCCGCCTTAATCTCCCCGAGCCACGCGGCGTCCTGGCATAAAAAAGCCTCCTCTCGCGCGGAAAAAGAAACGAAGAAGAAGAAGAAGAAGACGCGCGCTCGTACACCTTGGCACATCCACTGGCCATCAAAGCGCAATCCCAGAACAGGGCCGTAAAGATAACGGTAAATCACGTGGTAAATATATAAACCGCCGAGCGCGGTTCCCTCCGCCTTCACTATATACGCGGCCACTATACAGCGCCGGTATTATTATCATTATACTCCCGAGCGAGGAGGAGAGAGGGGCGTAAAACTCATTTTACTTCGAGAGGAAATGACAGGGCCGTGACCAGGAAGCGCACTGTCTGACATTCGCCGGGTAATTAGAATCCCTCCTTCTCTGCCTCCTCGCTGAACACACACACACACACAGCTTCTGCAGAGAACACATATATATAGAGCGGAGCGAGGGAGGGTCCGGCTCTCGATGCGCTTTATGTCGAAACGAGCGCGCTCGCGCGTCGGCGCTATGAATAACCTCCCTCTCTCTATACCCCTCCGCGGCCTGAGAGAAAGATAGAAGAGCGCTGCAGCAGCCGCCCGCGCGAGTGTACACAACCATAAATCTGCGAGGTCTGGCAGTGAACTGGCGTGAATGGTGCTTCGACGATGACCAGAAGCGCGAGCGAGCGAGAGAGAGAGAGAGAGAGGAAGATTAGAGAGGGAGGGTATATAGGCGACACCCCTCGCATTTCGACACGCGGCCTGACCGCGAGGATAAAGAGAGACGGAGGATTCAAGTGCGGCATTATCTGCGCGCGGCTGAATGGAGGGGCTGCCTGGGGAGGGAGAAACCGCGAGGTCCGACGCGTTCGCGCGCGCGGTGGTCAACGCCGGCCGGAGAATTTTGTCCTCCGCCCCACCCCTCGGCTCGGGGGTTAGAGTAGGGTGATTGAATGGGTATAGGCACACAGTGCCAAACGCGCGCAGAGCGCCCGGGCAAGGGTTTTATGAGGATCTTGAGTTGTGAAATTGTTTTTCGGGGGTGGGGGCTGCCGCACGGAGAGGTAGGACTATTTGGTAATTGGACTCGCGGGGATTCGAATAGTTCTCGATGGTTGCGGCCGAAATTTAGCTATTGTATGGATCGTTGGGGCTTTCTCTGCCCCGTGCGAGTGTGTGATGCGCGGGTATATATACCGTTTGGAATTTTATTCATTCGATCGAGTAATGTATATACATATATGCGCGGATGTAATATTAACGAGGAATTTTTTATTTTTATGATAGTCGGCTCATCGTTAATATTTGACGAGGGGATGAAATTTGACGGTTTTAAAATTTTAATTGAAATTGATATGATTAAACTCGTTTAATATTTGAGCAATATATACATATATATATTTATTTTATCTATGCAGAGAGATAGAATATTTTAAAGATATTTCGCGAATCAATCATCGCGTGCCTTGTGAAATATTCAGTACCGAGATACGATGATTGCAAGCTTGTCCGAGCTGAATTCTTCAATATCTACATGTATAATTAAAAATGTATATACTACATTTCCAGTATATATAATAAAGCGCTGAATACTAACACATATCACAGACATTGTAACAGTATATTATTATACAATCAGATCGCGTTACTCACGTAATACCAAGCTTCAAAAGAGATTCAAAATTTCCAATCAGAATATAATAACATTATATTAACATATATATATTCGCATATCGTTCCGCAAACCTGTACAAATCCCCTGTATGTGCGCGCGGTCATCAACAACAGAAAACCGCTTGCCCACTCGCCCCTCCCTAATACCCTTCACATCCCGCCTCGTAATCCATAAAAAAGGCCTTGTGCTTATACGACCGCGACTCTTGACTATTTATCAATATATACGCACACGAGCATATATTCCGCGCGCGCGCGCGAGATGTCAAAGCCAAGAGAGACGCAACAATCACATTACCTCGTCATTTTTCAAAATGAATAATCATCGGAGCCCCTTTATACAAGCGCGCTCGCCCTCGTCAAAACATTAATGCCGCGTATAAGAAAAAGCTCGTAATCCACGTGCTCCCCTCCACCCCTTGAATTCCCGACCCATATACTACACGCATTCGATATATATACACTCGCAGAAATCACACGCGCGCCTGGTTTCAACATTCATCTCTCGTTCAAGAA
>JAPYZP010005588.1:0-17058 GCA_030522985.1 Torymus sinensis
GAAAATGTAGGTAATTTGAATACCTTTTAAGAGAAGTTTATTATTTTATGTAATAATTACTATAAGATACGAAAAAATAAAAAAAAAATAAAAATTCAATATCGTTTTTTGGTTATAAAATAAAAGAAAATCAATAAAATCCCAAATCCATCAGGGTACTTTCCTTTTGCCGCAAGACAAGAAGGGAATAAGCTTAACCCGACGAAAATCGGTTGACTAGTTTCGGAGATATTAAGAGTTGAAATATACACACACACACACACACACACACACACACACACACATACACACATACATACATCCCCGAAAACAAAAATCTTCAAAATCAAATAATACACACATATACCACCATAAAACATGTTTTTGAAGACTTTTTTTTCGAAAATTTTTTTCATCGATACAAAGCTTCCTCTATGAGGAAGCAAAATTACAGAAAAAATGATACCCACCTCGTAAAAATCCACACACACACACACACACACACGCACACACACACACACACACACACACACACACACACACACACACACACACACACACACACACGCGCGCGCGCACACACACACGCACGCACGCACGCACGCACACACACATCCATCCATCCATGCAGACTTTTTCGAAAATCATGTGATACAAACTTCTAACAACTTTAATCATGTTTCTAGAGCGATTTAATGAAACTAAAAATTTTACTATTACAAAGCTTCCTCTAGAAGGAAGCAATAATATAAATTTGATTAAAAATTCGTCATTAGTATGCCACATTTAACCATTAAAGAAAGCCCTGAAGCATCAACCGAAACCTTATTGATTACGTTAATTCTTGGCAGCTGCATCAGAACAAATCAATAGTTAAAAAGCGAACGCGATGCACTATATAACCTCGAATTTCGCCGAGTCTGCGGGTCAGGGACAACTCAGCTACTATCCTTCGAAGGATAGATCGTAGCCCATACGTTCACATAGCGGATAGGAGTGAAAATCCCGCATTGCGGCGCGTAAAAAGCGTCGGTGATGAATATCCGGGCGGGGTGGGAGTCCCTCTCTCTCTCTCTCTCCCTCTTTCTCCCTCTGTCACTGCCGATGCATCGCAGCGTGCAGCTCCTTTGCATGGACGACACGTCGGATTCCCCCGTTTCTTTTCCTCTCTGTCTCTCTCCTTTTTATTTACGTCGCGCTCGTCTCTCTAGCGAGCCCTCCTCCACTGTGTGTGCACTGTCGTCGCCTCGGAATCTTAACGACGTCTCACCTGCGCGCGCCGACCATACACAACCGCGCCGTCGTTTTGCATTCAGAGTCGTGCCGGAGCTTGAGAGCTCCGAAACTTCGGAGTCGCATAGGTGAGCCTCGTATACGTGCGTTCGCTGCTCGTTTTTCACTTTTCGATGGAGTGAGGAGGATCATCCAACAACAAAAATACAGTATACACTCGGCTTTTTTATATCTCGTACATACTCGTCATTGATGCCAATGAAAATCGCGAGACTAAGTTTAAATAATTAATTTATTGCTGCAAAAGCTATATGGTTCCCTTCACGTATATTCCCTTCGAACCTGAGTTATAAAAGAATTTTTTTAAATTTAAACTTATTTGGTTTTAACTATTTATTAACAATCGTTTAATTTAACTTCCTTTTTAGTCTGTCTTGAATGAAATAAAATAAATTTACAAACGAATTAGTACTATGAAATCTGATGTAGTTGGTCTGATGTACGTGTGCTTTACATATCATTTCATGTAATTTTATATACTTAGTTACATATGATGGGTCGATTATTCAAGTTGGAATAATTTGAACATTATATCATTCTCGATAGTTACCCCTGTACCCGAAGATGTCTTTACCAAGAAAAAATAATACGGTATTACTGATATATGATGAGAAATAGTTTTCAAAGCATATAATACTTTAATCAACTGCCTAATTTTATCATTTCTTTGTGCATTTTAGTTACAGTTAATGAGATAGACAATTTTAATGATTGAATATACTAAGGACTCAAGCGCTGAGATATATCGGTATTTCTCTTATTTTCTTGAGATTCATTTAGATTTTGATTTTTAGTGGCAAGCTTACTGACTCCACTATAACTTCAGTATAGTTTTGTATTGAAACTTTATAATAATATAGACTTTTAAAAGAAAAGTGAAACAATTTATTTAAGTAGGTCTGAGAACAGACGCGACATGTTATGGGAGAACTGATGAACGGAATGTTTTACGTATACGCATTGCCAACTCGCGCTGGAAAGAAAGCGGGCTGCAGTTTCTAATGGAAGTGCGGTGATGGTAATTAGCCAAGCTATGCGTTTGCATTTTTGCGGCATAGCATAGGTAACGTATGTATCGTGTGAGTTATTAAATAGAGTGAAAATTATTGTATAGTGAATACTGAATGGCATAGCAATTTTTACAACCATTATTTTTAAGATGTTTCTGATCCTTTAGTAATACATTTACTGTCATTCACCAATATGATTTTGGTAATAATTTGATAAATTTGAAATTTGAAATTGCATTATTTTATAATTATTATTGCCGAATAGATTTTCTGTTGACTTGAAATATTTATAAAATGTTATTTATATATTTTGTATTGTATAATTCGGTTTATGAAAATTTTCATAAAATGTTAATGTAAGCTATAATTTAATTAACTGTTCATGAATCTTTTGAAAGAAATTAAACTATAAATTATAACATAGAGCTTCAAACAAATTACACGGTTAATGTCTCAATAATAAGTATTAATGATTTAACTATAAAGTATCTCAATTCATATAAATAATAAAGAACACTTTGAATTGTTAATTGGGCTGCTTTTTGGATGTTAGTAACTCACTATAATATTATATCATTTATAGTTTTCGCATTATTGTAAACAAGGACTTAAGTTACATCGGTAGTCAAAAGTACTTGAAGTATTGTATCATGGCGCTAAAAATATGAGCTATTAGACACGCGCCATCTTTAGTAAATACTCGTTAGGCTTGTGATTATGAACAGCGATGGCAAAAGGCCTTTCCACCGGTTAAGAAGTTTTTTAGTTCTTATACTTACACGGTCTAGAACTAGAGAACTCTCCCACACTTTCCATGGTTTAGGTTGGCAGCAGCGCGTCAAATCACCTTGTGATTGGAGAACAATGATTTTGTTTTGGAACATTGGAGATTCGGAGCACACTTAGTTGCAAAACTTTTAGATTTTCATAGAGCATAGAGCTTAAATAAATTAATGATAAAATGGATTAGCAGAACTTTCACAAGGTATTTCTATTAATTATGTTATTTATCATCACTTGTAGCAGATCACCAAAGTTAAGCAGCGCTGACCGCGGTTATACCCTTGGAAGAATGATGCCTGAAAACCTATAGGAAAATTATATGCAACTTGAGCCATCATTTAGGACGCACGGCGTGCAGGAAGCAACTTTAATTCAAGGTAAAATGTCATGAAAAACGAGACCGGAAGAATTATGTCTAATCATTAGTAGAATCATAATATATTTTGCAGAAAATCGTAACTGATCGTTTTTGCACATATACCGAGTCGAATCTTATTTCCACATGGTGAGCAATCGTTTTTATGATTTTCATCGTGCTTATTTATACTTATCATATTTATGCCATATTATACTGTCAAAAGACTACGATTAAGGTGGCTCAAGCGGTCTAGTAGACCTAAAGTTATGCCTATTTTTTACAACAATTCATTTATACATTCCAATCTGAAAACTGATATGACAGGAAGCAGGGTTCTTAACATAACGGAAAATATTTTTGTTAGAAAATATCATATCAGTTTTCAGATTGGAATGTATAAATGAATTGTTGTAAAAAATATTCATAACTTTAGGTCTACTAGCTTGAGCCACCTTTTAACTGATATGAGTATATGATGGAATGTGACTAGGTATATGTTCTGTTTACATTCATTATACCTTCAATGGAAGTTTTCAAATAGTATGTATACAATTTTCAATGTTAACAAAAAAAGTTTATTAATTTCAAATTCTTTTATTTGTCAATTTTGTTTAATTTTATTAATTTGATTTGTTTCTATCTTATTATCAACAAACACAATTGATTATAATAATGCACATTTTACCTTGAATTAAAGTTAATTCCTGCATGCCGCGGTGGGTTTTCGCTGTTAACAAAGTGTTGGCTTCGGAATGTTGACATAAATACCTAAAACGTATTCGGACACCAGGTGATGATGAAGCAAATGCAGAAAACCCGTATAGTCTCTCACATGTCCGAGACACATAGAGAGCTGACTAGTGGGTCTGCTCTGAAGTTTCACATCATCAACAAAATTGAGGTATTTGAATTTCGAAAGCGAGTAAGATATAAAAAGATATAATTACTTGCTGGGACAAATAGTTTTGCCGGAAATATACCTACAGTATTATAGTTTTTATTAATTATCTATTGTAACATTCGTATTATATTTCTTTGTTATCGTTTTTTTTATATTATTAGATACTATAAAGGGGAATGGAAAATGTGAATAGTATTTAATATTTACATTCTCTTATTTCAAGAAATAAAAATTACTTTTTATTTTTTATTTTTTATACATTACCGTATAAAGATGCAGACAATTTTAAATTATGTTATGTATTCAAATATTTAGAACCTTTCACCATGATGTACGCTCACAAAGAATAAATTTTAAAATATTCTAAAATATGTACAAGTGGCACATAAAGTTCTACGAATAGATAAACGCCTTCATTAGCAAAACTTAAGGCCTATAGTTTACGCTAGCCATGCCGCGTAGCAAATTTATGTTTTTAAAGTAAAATTAAAGGAATGTACAGCCATGGAAACAAGAACAAATCCATTAAGATAACGGGTTGGACACTGCCCATCTAGATGCACCACGAACCCAGAACTGCAAATAATATTTCTCAAGTGGAAACACGACATCTATTAAGCGATACAAAACTTTACAATACGAATCTTTTGAATTAACCTGTTCTTAAATCCTTGTCGGGAACAAAGGGTTTTGTTAAAACATAATAGTTCTATGAAAAATGAAAAATTATATGATCATAACTGTATGTAAGAGTAGTACAGTGCTGTTTGTTGTGTAATACTCACACACACTCCCACATCCACGCATATAAATATGTAAAAAATATTTCTTTTGCATAACCAACATAGATTGGTAGATATAAATCAATTTATATTGATAATCGTTAATTGCAGGGAAAGAAAAATAATGCGTCTGCTGAAGCTAGTATAAAATAAAATCAGTCGATCTTGATACTTTATGAGAAAAATGGTATTAAATATTAAGAATGTAATGGATATATTGTCCTCCTTTTAATAGTTCATTTATTCTTTATCCTTTCGGTCTATCCTGGGAGGCATTTCAAATATTATCAAATCACCAATTGTATATAAAGAAGGAAACTGAAGAAGTTTCATTATTTTCATTAGAAATTTTTTATAACCACAAAAATAATAAAACTTTATAACTAATTACTTTCCATAAATATATATCTAAATTTCATTGTTATAAACCTTCTCAGGACACTTTAGAGCCATAACGTTCTTAAGATTAAAAAAAGTTCGATACGGTGATCTTATCGACTGGGTGAGGTGGTGGCGACAAACGATATAGACCCATACGAGCATCACCTGCTCTGCACATTTGCATCAAAATGTATATTTTTTGCATTAGTAATAAGTAAAACTAAACAATAAGTTAAATTTGAAAAACCATGAGTGTCAATATATAATAACGGATTAAAAAGAGATTAATTAGAACACATGTATTCGTTTCATGATGGACTCCTAAAACAGATCACTTATCGTAATATTACAGCATGAAGCTATTAATCAAATATTGTTTCAAAATGTTCCTTATCTTAATAGTTTTGAAAGAATCCCAAGCTAAAATGCAAGCTTTGAAACGATTAGAATTTCGACACAAGAGAAAAGTTGATGAAAAATAAATATTGTAGTTATAGGAAAAAAATGTAGATGAGGCTCGTTGTGTGGTTGCATGTATGCAAGTTAAAAAATAAGTGAGGAAATTTCATAAAATGCTCTCCGTTATCATCCCCCATAAGGCGCGCGCGGTCGTGCGACAGCTTGGCGGAGAGCGACAGCTTGTCTTCCCGTCTTGGCGCGCGTCCGAGAAAGCGGAAGTTAAAGTGCCGAGGTGGAAATTGCGGCGCCGTAAAATCTCGTCATCGTAAAATCCAGCACCACAGGCGAGAGGCAGCATTACTTATTAGGAGCACTCGCTCGCTCTCTCACCTCGCGAATGGCTCTTTCTCTTCTTAGAGTATAATCCCGAGTCGCGAGCACGCATGTAAACGCACCTCGTGTAAATTTCACGCATAAACGCGCGCCTCTCTCGGCGGCTTCCTTATACATAACGGCAGATCGGCTCGCCTCGCTGCCGGCACTCGCGGCTTATTTTGACATTCAGACTGGATTCAACTTATGGAATTATTTCGCAAATCTATCGAGCTTTATTTTTAACTATATCCAGTACTACTACTATACTCAATTAGGTTACTCTTTTAAAATCAGAACGCTGTCCATTAATTGCGTTTCTTGCTCCGTACGCTCCATGCTTAAAATCTCATTACAGTCACGAGCTCGCGTCAATCGCGCATTGCCGATTATGGAACTTTTTCAGCTCTACAGATGGCAATTCCAGAGAGATTATGCTGAGATAAGCCAAGTCATTGCTCTGCAAGTCAGCTATACGTGCAACAACTTGTCTGCTGCGGACCGTGTGTTTGGGCATGGAGTTATGAATTAACTGCACTGTTTACTAGCTGCATCTCTATGCTCAAACAAAATTGTATACTTGAAACTTAAAGATGATATCTTATACCATGAGAATACCTAGTGCGTCCTGTAAAATTTTTTACAGAGACAAATAAATATTTTGTAAAAGTTATAACAAGTTATTATATATTTAATTATATTTGAAAAAATTATTTTTTATAAAATAAATACCTATAAATATTTTATAATTTGTTATTTATTTTTTAATGTATATATTTGGTAATGCTATTCAAAATAATAAACGTTACTAAACTATTAAGTCTTAGCGAGTTAAACTTGGAAGTTTGTCATTAAAATGACTTGTGCCACGAAGAAAATAAAAGATGCTGCGCCTATAGACTGTCGCAATAAAAGGAGTAGACGAGCATCTGTCTATTAAAAGAGGAAAAAAATTGTTGTAGGTCGAGTGTAAGACTACTAATTTTGTCATTTAGCTCGCTGGCAAGCTCAGAAGGAAGCACGCTCCGCCGCGGGTGTTATTCGTGATATCTCGGCGCATTCGGATCGAGGCACGAGCGCGTCCTGAACAAGCGAAAGATAATTTTCGGTTGTTAGGTAAGCGCCGCCGCAGACTTTGCTTAGAGCAAAAAATGGGAGATGTATTTTTATTTGAAAAGGCCGCAGCTAGCAGGAGCCCTTTAATTTTTCGCAAACACAGCGAAGCGCGCACGAGCTCGTGTATATATATATATATAAGGCCTCGGATAATTTCAATGCAGATGTTTACAAGTATGAATACACGCAGGTCGAGGTATTATGTATAGAATATATATATATATATATATATGTATATATTGCGCAGAACGGCTCGAGGCGATGTTTATCTCTCTCGAAATCGCGACTAATTTTACTTCCTCCTTTCTGCCATATGGCAGATGCGGTTGCTGCTGGCGCGGCGCGAGTCGCGTGATGACGATCCTTCACGCCTCTCTCTCTTCCTCCGCCACCGCAGCGCACGCGCGGCTAATGATCGCACGAAAGCACCGGCGTTTAAAGAAATTTTTCTCGCCGGCGCGCGTGTCGTGATGCGAGAGCTCTTTCAGCCGTGGTTGCTCCGGACCTGCTTCTTTGAAGATGCGCGCACCGAGTGAGAGACGGAGAATGGAGAGAGGTGCTTTTATTTTCGATGAGGACGCGTGCGGAGTGGCCACTTTTCGGAACTACCTCTTATTTTCTTTTCTGCTCTTTTCTCTTATTTAGACCGACCTCTCCTCTCGCCTGTGACGTCCTTTTAGTATCCAGATGAGAAATGTACCTGCTGTCTCATCTTTTGTTAAGTTTTCACTAACGGGAATAAGATATACGAGTCCTTTTACAGCAATAAACGCAAATCCATGCATATCTCAATTCGGCATATAACAATTTCTTATCAGGTTCTTTCAATAGAAATTACTCTAAAGATTTTTTACGGAAATTTCATGGAATAAAGAATTGATTATAATGTACAGCTTATATATCATATGTAAATTATAATATAATAAAAGGTGCACGCAGGAACACAAACAAAAAGTGGTCTATCCGGAAGACTAGATCACAATTTCCAGATCTTTTTGGCTTCCTTATTTACGAATCCAGGGTCGGAACCCTTCCATTACACAACGATTTTGAGATAGCTGGAAGAAATAAATTCTGATATATGTTCAAAACTCATTTTAAATGGTCATTCTACGATTTTTTCTTCACAATATCACCTTGTTAATTTTAAAAATTAAATCGACTACAATATTGGTTCAAAACGTTTTTAAAATTTGTGGTAATTTTTATTTTTTATCCGTTTTATCAGGGGAGGGGGACTTCTTGTAACCAGGATTTATCCATCAATCAGAACAAATTCTCGCAATCAACGACTATTACAGTCTTTAATTCAATATAGTATTTATACACCGAAATTAGCTTCGCTGCAGTATTGTGTACATAATAGAATTTTTTTCCATTGAGCATGAATTTTTACAGTCTCTCAATATATCATCCTTCAATTGATAATAATCGCTATCTGTCTTTTATAATGATATTTTCAAAACAAAGAATATTATCTGGTATCAGATGAGATCATACTTTCTAAACAATATTATTATATTATCTATTAAATAATTTTGTTCCTTTACCTGTTAACAACGTAACAGAACCATTACAAGTCAGAAGAGTCGCTGAAACCTGCATGATATGTACTTACTGTTAGGAAGCAATAAATAAATTAAGTAATCTAAAGTGTAACAAAAATTGATACTATTATGATGATAAAAAGAATTTGTTCTTGTTGTATATATGTATTAAGAATATTAAGATATCTTTACAGAGTTTATCCAACTATGTTAGAAACTCGTAAAACCTGCTTTACTTTACTTCTTCGACTTAATTAACCTATGAGTTCGACGAAGTATAACAACTTATGAACTGTAAACAAATATAAAATTTCAAATCGATGTACTATTAATTCAATTTCTCGGGTACCCATTTCAATATACATATATATGTAGCGCGGTTGACTCGTAGGCTTCTTCTATACTTGCCTTCAGAGAACTCCCGCGCTCCTTGATAAAATAAAATAACATTATCAAAATATAGATTTCAAAAAGCATTAGCTCTGTTTAATACAGGGACATTGTTTGAAATGTGTATTTCGATTCTCATGTCTTGAAAATGTATTTTTAATATGTTTAGAGGGGGACAAAAACAAATTTTCAACCTTGTTCCTTTGGCATCCGCGATCAAAGAAATGGTGACACGCACAACACAGTACGTGCGTCGCAGTGTCGTGATGCTTGCTGTCTTCTCACTGAGATAGAAAGATGATTACGATGACACACACTGTCGCTGCTGCGATAGGGCGGCTTGCTCATGCTACAATGCGAGCAAGAAAGCTAATTGCACTCGAGAGCGCAAGGTGCGCATGTAAGAAGTATTATGCGGGCGCAAAACTCTTTGAAACAGGAAACAGTAGCAAGAGATTCCAGCTAGGACCAGCGGTCCACAGTGGCTGACATACACGCGGATGTTTAACGAGCCGATCTTCCGTAGCGTAGTCGCCTAGAGGTGGAATTCCGAGAAAAGTCAGCTTAATGCTGGAGCACCATTAACTAAATTAAACTAATTAGTCCGAAAGATTCCGTGGTATGGAAGTGATTTAGACCTTTTCACGTATCTCTCTTCCTCACAGCTCTTCTTTTCGTCGCTCACGTGCAGCGTCCAGGCTGCAAGATCTACCGACCTCGGGAGTCAATATTTCAATCTAAGGAAATTTGAATTAAGACATGCAACAGCTAATCATTTTCTTTCCAGGAATGTATTTGAAAGGTAAGAATTTTTTTTTATAAGGATAAGAATAGGTGAAATTTCATATAAATAATCGTTGTATTATTAACCGAAAAGTGAACCTGATGTTACATGTGAATCTGTCCTGCATACATCTAAAAACTTACCGCAATGCACACACACACAAACACAAGTGAGTATCAAAAAGGCGACCGATCATTTTGAAATCGCAGTAAATTACCGAATTTCGTGACGTCGAATTACGATATTTGCAAAAGACTATTTTAACTTATAGATAAGATGTAATTAGAATATTCAAATGTTCGAAAAGTAATAAAGCATATAGGATATAATTATGATCAAAATGGTTACTCTCAAATATTATCTATCAGAATAATCAAATAATTGAAAATTTTAAATTACAAGACAAAACATAGTATTGTTTTGCATAATTAATAAGTTATTGAATCAAATTGATATTTATCTATATGATAAATTAATGAATCAAATTGATATTTTTCTATATGATAAATGACTTAGCAATTAAAGTAATACATATATTTTAATGTTCGACGTTTTGATTATTTTACAACTTTTCAACCAAATTTGGATTTTCAATTATTAGATAATGTGATTCTGACGGCAGCTACCTCGCATTAATTGTTGTTAATATAGCTAATGATCGTGCTGCGCAATGGTAGGTGTGGATTAAATTAATCCTATGTTTTTTAGTAAATGTTGACGTTTTGAACACTTTTTTGTGTCCCTTATCTATAGACTCAAATTGTTGGATAAAATGTACGTATAGGTAGTTCACCAATCACCAGTAAATTATATGAAACTAGTTATTTAACAGAAAGCAGTTTCAATATTACAGACTATAATTAATGTGTCGTGTTATACGCTGTGTAACAAAATAAAATAATTTGTTAGGAGATATTCAATCTATTTTGGATAATACCTATTTTTTTTAGAAAATCTATAATATATGTTGAATTGATAGGTAATGGTTACTTATATTCAAATACTGGGGTAGATTTGAATAGGAACATTTATTTTACATTTGACAAATTATCTAAATTATTATCAATAAGTAGTCATCACACTCAACTAATTAAATTTAAGGTTTTCTGAATTAAAATATATATGTTTGAATTTAGATTGGAGAATCTCTAAAAATTAAACCTAAAGTAGGTAATATATCGAATCTATAATTTTATTCATAAATAGCAAACAGAACTTATAATTTCTTAGTAAGCTTATGCAATCGTCTGTAAAAACTTTATTTTCAGAATTAAAAATTCAAATTCTGACATTTGGATGTAAAGATTCCTTTTGAATATATTACGAAAATAAGGCTCGTTAAAGAAATTCAAACGCAGTACGAGTTCTGAAGTTAAAAGATTTTTGTACAGTATATTATGGTGTATACGTACTGGGCTCTTTCTTGCTTGAGCGTAGGTATATAAGCAGATGTTATCGCGCCTTCAAAGCTCTCAGGAGCTCGTCTGCTCTCTTTCGTGCCTCGAGGACGAGTTTGTTAGAGCCTGATGGGCAGACGGGTCGTCAGAGATTGGAAGAGTGGAGGAAGGGAACAGAGAATTGGGTAGCCGACAACCGGATTGAATTATCCTTGTAATTTTCAAAGGCGTTAACTGCACCGCGGTGCCGTAGTCTATGCGTATCTTATCCCGTTTTACGCATAATATATAAAACTTGATATTAGGGAATAGTCACAACTTTTCAGATCTTCTCATTTCCTCCCACATAATTTCGAGAAGCCTAAACATTTTCTATTAGGATCTAATGATTTCTTTTTTTTTATCATTTCATAACTGGTGATACATTTTTTCACTGTAAAAAATAAAGGTATATAAAACACTGTATACTACACGAGGATGCTATTAAAAATTGTTCATCTACATTATAATAAGTACAACAAATCAATTCGAACTGTACATTATAAACGAAAATAACTTTTCTATAAATGAACAAGATTCGTATGTAATATATATAAATGCGTTATATGATCATGAAAGGATGGAAAAAAACGATAACTTTTTGTGACAAATTTATTTCGCCATTTCTAAAACGGTTTGTAAAATTTTCCAATCAGATATAGCGATATTTAAGAATAATAAATTATATGGAAGATGATTTATTGAAAATTTTTCGATAAGTTGATTGAAAATATTAATTTATTTTGTTGTTTATAAAAAATGTATATTTTGAAGTATTATTCTGCCTTCTCAAGTTGTTTCGAAAATAGGTTTTATTTAGAAAAGTATTTTTTGAAAATCTGATGTGTATTGAAAAAAAAATTAAGTTTTTCTGTGTTTTATATAAATTTAAGTATATAATAATTAATGTAAATACTTTTTTATAAGAGAAGTAAAGCTAAATTCTGCAGGTTTGGGTTACGAATACCCACATATATTGTAATAAGCCCCTGTACATCTGCAGCCCATAATACTTGTATGAAGAATGTGCAGCTGCTATTCATTATTACGGACGTTTTTATTTGTTTTTAATGAAATCACATTTTCTCAGCCGAAAGACTTAATACTTATATGATAAAAATTCAGTTCAATTATAATAAAATATGAAAAATATATATCTTTGTAAAAAACAGTTTAACACGTAATAAGACATTCATGAATAAGTACCGTATTAAATTTGATTGTCACAACAGTTCAGATATTTAATTTACTGATAATAACTTCTATGCAATACTAATTGTTATAGGTGCATTATGCTGCTCTGATCTGATTCAGATGTGTGAAATATATGTGGTTGGTATTTAAACCTACAAAATGAGATATAAATACCAAAAATATAATTGGCTCACCGGGTGATGCTGAAACTAACGCAGAAAAATTTTGTCTGCGCTAGACAGAGATATGAATCAAAATAGAGTATGGAAAAGGTATTGAGGTCATTTACTATAGGGTAACAAACAGCCGATAGGTGGATAAACCAAATTTACATACATAGAGAATATAGTAGTCGTTAAAAAGTTCTTTTAAAATTTGTGTTAAATCGCTACCAAAAATATTGTTTCAAAAGTATTAAACAATTAACAAATTCAATCATTTTAAAAATATATACGTTCATAGTAATCGATCAAATTTAATAATATAAATCTGTTATATCATTACATTCGTTTATGAGTCTATTTACCCAAAATTATCTATTCAAAATGTTAAGAAAAGAAACAAAAATGATTTGAAGTATATACTTTTATTCCCTTTCAAAATCTAATATTCTTCTTATATAATGAATTCCTTTTGCAATGTACTCTCTCGTGCATCATACAGGCACTTTATACTATATTATTAGAAGAAAATGAAACAAAAGAAATAATTACTCTTTTATTTAGCTTGTAGCAAATTTTGCAAAGACTATTTTCGTTTGCGTAAAATTATACTTTCTACGATTTAACTTAACCACAAGTATCATGTACAAAGAAGAAACTCACGAGAAGTGTTTGTGGGGATGGTACATTCAGGTAAAATCTAATTATCATTTAATAAGAGAGAAATATAGTCTTTGTCGTTTTTTTGCGAACACCTAATTCGCGTTTTATTATAATAGCTCAGAAAGTCTTATAAAAGGTAAGCATGACAAGTGTTGCCGGTTAGTTTGTCCAATGATAGTATGCAGCCAGTACGATGGGTAAGTAGAATCAGTCATCACACATTTAATAAAAAACTGCAAATTAATAAACCCACTTTCCAATATTTTAATATATCAAAACATATACAAGCTGACCACTTCTCATTCGCGGAATAAATTTTGATAAGACTTTGCGAAACGATTTGTAATATGTATAATAGAAGCTCAGTGTGTCCATAATTTATTAAAGTAGGCCTTTTTTCTAGAGTTGAACTGCCGAATTTCAAATATATCATTTTTTTAGTTATTTTTTCTAGGAAAATTAGGTTTTTTCTATTAATAATAACTCTGCAAATCATTAGATTACAAAAAATAATCAAAAATATAAAAGTTGATAGAAAAATATTATTTTTTGGCAAGGTATGAGGGATCAAACATCCCATGAGAAACTGATAAAAACATTTCCGAAAAATGTTTTTTAGAAAAGGACAAATTTCTACTCTCTCTGCGTTTGCATCATTGCCTATGTATCTCTCTCTCTCTCTCTCTCTCTCTCTCTCTCTCTCTCTCTCTCTCTCTCTCTCTCTCTCCCCCTCTCTCTCTCTCTCCCCTCTCTCTCTCTCTCTCTCTCTCTCTCTCTCTCTCCATATATAACACCTATATCCCTCTCTTCGTATATGCCTGTTTGAATCCATCGCTTTGCGTTTCTGTCCTTTTGTATCTGCTCTCGGCGACTACCTTTTCATCTATGTCACCTTCTATCATCGTCTTCTTCTCATTCTCGGTCTCTATGTCTCTGACTACTTGTCTATTTCCTTCTATTTGTCTCTCTTTCTACATTTCTTTGTCCCTCGGTCTCGCTCCGTATCTCTGCCTCTGTCGCTATATATCTGTTTCTGTATTAATCTATCTGTCCCTGTCTCTATGGGTGTCTTCCTGTCTCTATCTTTCTGATCTCACCGTCTATATCCCTTTGCCTTTATCTTTCTATCGCTGTCTTCCTGGGTCTGACGTTTCGTCTCTATCTCAACTCATGATATCTCCTAAATAAAGAATTAATTTCTTTTTATTGTATCAAAATCAAAGGATTCTTAAGGAGATGTGAGTATGGTCGTTATTTCTCAAACGAGTACATCTCACGAAAATATCAATAGAATCATCAAAAAGAATTCTTGACAAACGTGTTTTTCCAAAAAAATGATTTGTTGTCTCTTGATCTCTGTGGCTCTGACTCCGTCTCTCTGTTCCTGTCACTATGTCTCTACCTATGTGTCCATGTCTCTATCTTTCTGATTCTATCTCTCCGTCTGTCTCTTTATCTCTTCCTTTCTGTCCCTTGTTTCTATTTGCCCCTGGGGGAGCCTTTGAAGATTCTAAAATTCATATATAGAGACGGATTTCAACGGTGTTTTGAGGGTCGTGGAGGGGTCGGAGGGCATTGAGGGAGGGCTGAGGGGGGGGGGGGGGGGGGGGGGTATATACATATATACACATTATATTATCTTTAGTTGTACTTAACTTCTTCAAGACGTAATATTAAGGTGATGTGAAACCCTAATTTGAATATTTTTTAAATCAATATTCAAACGTTTATTTGGAAAAAGACGGATGTCAAGCGCTCCGTACACGTAAACACTATATTCATAATTTTTTTGGAGTGATTTTATTAGCATTTTCATTAGCTATGCTTGTTTGAAAAATAACGTCGGTACTCGCATCCCCTTAATGAACTAAAGTTTAAATTAAAGATTCTTTTAACCTCTTTTCTGTTGGTTTTTCTATCATTTCATAGTATTTATTTGAGTTATCAGGAGTAAAAACACCGTCACATTTAAGAAAAAAACATTTTATATTAGATAGCTCAAATCTAGAAAAAAACAGTCTTTTTGAACGACTATTAAGCTTTATTTTTAAATACCAGAAATAGCTTCGTAAAGTTTTATCAAAATCTCTTTCGTGCAAACAAGTCGTCGTCTTGTTAATTATATAAACAAAAAATTTCAAGCAACATTTTTAGTAGTATTGTTTTTAATAAAAGTTCAATAAAATTAAGTTATTTTAAATCAAAATATTATGACTGGAATAATCCCAATGTTACATTAAATTATTATTTTAGTTGTACACGCAAAAAAAAGTTATGATGTTCCATACCTTAAATCCTAACTATCAAGATTTTGTATTAATTATTTATTTATAATTTTACATTTTTATTATTTCTCTCAATATCTTTTATATTGAAGTCAATCTTCACTGAAAAATCCATATGATATCTACATGGTTTACATACTAGAGATGTGAATTTTACTTAAGGGGAAAAATTTATTTTTTGTGTTTCAATTGTTTATACTATTTACCAAACACGTTAAAAATGTAACTTAATATTTTCAACAACATTTAGATTATTAATTTTTACAAAAACTTTTAGATAATACATTCTATTTTTCATTAATTTCATTTCTAAAGCATTAAAAGTACAATATTAATATAAATTTTTAATTTTCGAGTAGCTTACAAAATTTTCCAAGAATACTAAAAAATAATAATTTATTCTAAAATTGTATATTCATACATTAAAATAGTATTTTGTACACTCTACTGGTATCAAAACGATTATGTTTTTACGAAAAATGGAAGCCGCTGAGATTTTAACTAAGGATGCCGCATTTTGGAAACACGTATTTCTGGTCATTGAGCCATCGAATGCCACCGGCTGGCGTACTTTTACTTGTCTTCATATTGCAAATTGCAATAGTACACTGTCTGTAAAGCTAACAGTAATTTTGTAAAACCTTTTGCAATTTTCAATTGAATTTTGTCTTACTTTATACTCTTCACGCGTTTGCCTATTTTCACGATATTTAGACTACGTGTACTCACCACACATGAGGTGACATATATTAATAATTAGTAAAAGTGAAAAGATTTTTTTAGTAGAACACACTATAATAATGACTGACAAATTATGATATGCAATTCTAGGTACTAATATTGGTCTTTATCACTTGCTGCCTTTGCGGAATTCATGCACAATATCGCCAACGGAATGCTGGATATTCATACGATAGACCCCAAGTACCATTTGCCTTACCTACTCGTCCACCACCATCACAACCACCGCCACGACCACCTCCTCCTATAACATATAATTATCCATCGCCACCACCGCCGCCACCACCACCACCACCTCCTCCTCCTCCACCACCTGTAACATATAACTACTATCCATCGCCTCCACCACCACCACCACCACCTCCTCCACCACCTCCACCACCACCAGTGACATATAATTATCCATCGCCACCACCACCTCCTCCACCGCCACCACCACCTCCTCCACCACCGCCACCACCACCACCGCCAGTAACATACAAT
>JAPYZP010005593.1:0-10925 GCA_030522985.1 Torymus sinensis
TATTTTATGTATTGATCGGAGTTTAATGTCGTGTTCTTACTTAGGCAAAATTCACGCGAGAACATCTTTTTCGGAACGTGACTGTGTTTATAGGTTTCGGGTTACATGTAACAGATTTACCTCTCATGTAAATTAACATGTACTTTTTTTTAAAATTATCAACTAGTCAATTGCAGGTAATTGCTGTTGAAGATAAAAAGGTATAGGAGGGTATATTAATTCGACCGTAATTTTAGTTTTCTTCAAATTATTATGAATTTTTGATGATATAATAAAGCAAGTATAGCATAGAATAGACAATAAACGGTTTATGATGTAATATAAAATCTAATAAGACATAATCTTTACAGCCTCTGAAAAGAGGATGTGTGCACCAATAAAATGGTAACACCATGTTTCATAATATAGATTTTTTATACAATATTCATTTTTTCTTTGTAACAGACAAAAGTCAGAAGAAAAGTTATTCCTGAGTAAAAGTTTAGTAACCTTTTTTCTCACGAACGTTCATGAAAGGTAGATTCAGAAAGAAAGTTTTGGTTGACGGAAAAAAAATTACTTTTCGTCTAATAGAAATCATCTTCAATAACAATGAAAAAAAGCTTCCTCTAGGAGGAAGCAACATTTCTGAATATAGTAAAAAAATCCTTTCGAATAAAAATATAAAATTTCGTTTTTCAAGCTTCGAATAAAAAACCGCATCAAAATAAAAGACATTTCCTTCTCTCTCGAATAATAAATTATTGTTTTCAGCAATATACATTCTAAATAATCTTCCGCGCGAAAGAACTGGCGCGACCCGTGCTCATCCGCTACAAATTGCCCCGTCGACGGCGTCCGCGCACTATATACTCCTGACTCTACTTCTCCCCACCCTTTTCATCCCTTCCAGAAGCTCGGAAGGGTTACAAATAAGTCGCTTAAAATAATCCGTCAATGGTGCTCTCTCTCTCTCTCTCCTCCGACCCGAGCATGTTTCCCCCGCCGCCCGGAGCCGTCGTTCTGCGACTATACGTGCACGCGCATACGTATACGCCGCACGGCGTGGGGCGGGGGAGAGAAGTAGGTCACGAGGAGATTGAAGAAAAACGCCGGGCAAATAATATTAGAGAGGGAGAAGACGCGCGCAGAGAAAGAGGGAGAGAGAGAGAGAGAGAGAGAGAGAGGAGGAAGAATCGATACGCGGAAGTGTAATATCTGAGGGGATGGAAGAGGGGTTCTTTTTTTTTATTTTTCGAGACGAGGGGATGGGAAATGCGCGTCGCGCGACGTGATTTAAAGGATACGGGGTACGATGTGTGCGAGTGCGCAGTAATAATGCTGGCGATGGAGTATGGTGCGGTAGTAGTTTAACGAGCGACGATGTTGTGGGAGAGCCGTTAATTTTATTGAGGGGTGGGGTATATGGCGATGTGGTGCATTTTGCGTTGTTGGGTTTGGATATGACGTGGGGAGGTGCTAGAATTCGTTGGAGAGTTATAACAAATTGAACGAAAATTATGTTTAGTTATGTTTAGCATATACATTGAGAAAAAAGGCGTTCCTACTATTAACTATATTGCATACAAAAACTGAGTATTATTGCCTTAACAATATCTTTTTTTTTTTTGTAAAATGAACTATAATATGTTAATAATAAATATATTCATAAAATTCAAACGACTAAAAACTATAGTCATTCAATTATTGTGCATTTAACTAAATTTTTAGTCAACTTTAATATATTTTTAGTATAATATAATATATATTTATTTAGTATATTATAATATTTTCTTTCGAATTTCTTTGATATTTCAAAGATTACTATATAATATAGTACCCAATAACATATTTATAGCTATCTTCATCATAATTTTGTTGTTTGCATCGCAATAAAATATATTTGTAGCCATATACCACTATATATATTTTATAGTATTTTTATGTGAAAATATAGATACATATTTTTACATAAAAAATGTATATATTTTTTTTTTCAAAAAGTTTGAATACACTGTTTTTATAAGAAAATTGTTTCCATAAAAAAACTAGAATATTCTTTGCTTTTGAGTTGTACATTTAAGGTGCAATTTATTTCAAAATCTAAAGAGAGAGGAGAGCCTGAAAGCGAGAGAGAGAGATAGAGAGAGAGAGAACTCGTTTTAAACCGTGTACCTGACTTGCTTCAGAAGTAGACATTTAATATCAAAAACTTTTGCAGAGTAAATAGTTTTAAAATGAAGTTATATTTCTAGAAAATTGTGTTTCAAATATTTTTCAGGAAAATTTATTTTAGAATCGCTGAAATAAACGTGAAACAGGCGATAAAAATATTTATTTAAATGAGTTCAAAGACTAAAATTACTTTTCAATTTCAATGAAAGGAGCGTAAATAAATAACGGCAGCCTGACGTATATAAAAGCTTCTAAATCTAATAAATATAAAAATATCATTTTTATATATAAAGCTTATAAATAGATCTAATTTTTCGGTAACGTTGAAACTTGAATATAGTCATAAGTATAATTGTAGAATATATCAATAGAACATAAATATCAAAATATACACAAATAAAATTAAAACTAAAATACTTTTTCCAATATACACACAAAGGCCCCTAATGAAAACTGTTCATTACTCCACGCACTTCGCATCGCCGCGGAATAAAAGCTTCTACCTCGCGGCATAACAGCCTATAACGAAATTACAAACGCGGCTCCGCAATCACACCAGACGAGTGGGAGGAGAAAAATAAAGCCTTCGATTAAGCTCGTTTCGCAATTACCGATAACTGAAATCGTCGCCGTTGCGCGGAAAATTCCTCGCGTAAAGAGCCTTTTATACCTTCTTCGCTCTCTTTCTCTCTCGCACGCGCCGTCAGCACGTTCACGATTATTATAATCGCGCGCGCGAAAGGAGAGAGAGAGAGAGAGAAAGAGGGTTATAAGAGCCCGAGCACTTCTTCTATTATTGCGCTTTGCGCCGCTCGCGCGTCCTTTTATGGGCACAGGGTAGGCGGTGCTTTATCAGAGTGCGTATATAGAAGAGAAAGAGAAAGAGGGAGAGGCGGAGATAGAGGTAAAAGTGCGCTGGTTAAGGGTTCAGCTGTAAAGCTCGCGCGAGGCGGTTGTTTGCGTGTTGATGCGGGCGAGTTATGATGGGGTAGTAAGGGGTTGAGATTTCTGAGGGGCGATTGTCATGGTGAACGTTTTGATCGTTTAGAGAGATGTGAAGATTAAACTGAGGGAAGGAGGGAAAGAGGAACATGGAGTATCCCAGTGTTGTTAGATATATAAATGTATGAGAAAAGTACGTAGAAACCGTAGGATTCATATTATTTAATTTAAAAATATAACAGACATTTTATTTGTTGCTTATATATCGCTTTATAAAGGCATGTTTATTCACATATCCCACAACAAAAATAATTTATTATTTCACTTTTTATATACTTCCAATACAACCCACATCTTCAATAAAATAACAATTTTCCTAACATATTTTAAAATCGAAAACCTCTCGCAAAACCTTCGCGTCACCGTTCTCTCCCTTCCTCTCGCAGAGCACTCTCTCCATTCTCAATCCTCTCAGCTCACCTCACCGATAATCGCGCCTCGTAAAAGCGTCTCCGTGCGCTCGCGCGCGCGCATTACATACCCGCACAAAAGCCGCGCGGAAGCTTTGCCTGCCTCCGCGCGGATCCGTCTTATTCGCCTTTTTCCTCGTTCCGCGCGCGGCGACGCGCAAATGCCCTCCCACGATCGTCCGTCTTGCGGGGGCGCACAATGTGACCGACACTTCCGACAGACTCAATATCCGGAAACCGGCTGGGAAGCGCTGCAGCGCACCATCGGGTATTAGATCCAGCTCCATTTGCTGGTGTGTGTGTGTAGGGGATGGTTTACCGCGCGTGGCTGCGTTACTTAGAGATATATACACCTCGATGTGGCTGTTCTTTTGGTGGTCGAAGGGGGAGTGAGAAATGAAGGAGGTGTCCGGTTCTAGGTAATGGTGGTGATCGAAAGCGATGCGTTTAGGATTCGCGAGGCGGTTAAAGTGCGCGAGGAAAATGGCAGGTTGTTTTGAGATGTATATATTTTTTTGGATTTTTAAAGGAGCGATGGTTGGAGTTAGTTGTGTGAGAGCTTATCGTGCAGATAAAGATGTACAGCGATAAAATTTAGATTGTATTTTTAGTGCGACGCTAAATATATATAGGCTTTTTCAATATGCAATAACTTTAAAAGATAATTAAAACTGATACGAGAATTTCTGAGAATTAAGGCGCTATTTGTGTTTATTCCGATATTTCCAATCAGTGCGATATGAATATTTTTGTTTTCGTTTTCGTTTTCGTTCTACCCCGGAGGCAAATAATAAGCATTCTTCTGAAATACAGAGTATCGTTCAATTATTATAGTTTTCATAATAAAACCAGGTTAATATTGTTTTATAGTAATCTAAAATATGTGTTTAAAAGTGCTCTATATCGAAGTATCTCGATTTAGTCTCCTAAACACTTATCATTTATTATTTTTGCTTACTGAATATACAATTGAGTTTAAACAAAAATAATGAAATTAAGCGTATATTTTGTAGAAGAAAATTGAAATTCCAGTGGTCAATTCCAAGAAAACTATAAACAAATTTTCAATGTTTCTCTATAGTGATAGTTTACTTCATTATTGTAATTCGTAAGAATTTTATGCGTGTTGCATGTGTGAAAACTGTATTTTTACTGATTTAAATGTATTAAACAGGTAAAAAAAATGAAAAAAGTGTTTGAAGAGGGTAGATGTTGACACTAGGGGTAGAGAATATTCTTATTTATTGTTAATAAAAAGTTTAATTATTTATCTTAAAATATAAGCGATTAAACTCTTTATCTGCGATTTATCATGATGGAGAAGAGACGTGAAAGCTAGATATTTTCTTCGAACTTTTTCCAATACAAAATTCCAATATTTTCTCGATAAACCGAAAGACGATTTTTCAGTTTTATATATTTTCGATGACACCGTAACTCAAAATCTTTTTCTTTCTTCTGCCACAAATATTGCCGCTCCAACCAAACCTCACTACTCAATCTCATCTTACATACTATAAACCTCTCCGCCATTAATCCCAATACATCGTCAAACCAAAATCCATCTCCACCAACTCCCGACCACCAGCACCCCATCTTCCGGGCCGTCTGCTCCTTCACTTCGCCCACACTGGCTCCCAACCCAATTCTCTCTCTCTCTCTCCCTCTCTTCCGATCGCCGCATTTAGTTGACCCGCCGTTCGCGTCGCCCGTCCTCACCGCAATCTACCTCCCCCCTGTCCCCTCCTCCTACCCCTTCAACTGTGGGTGTATCCCCGTGAATTCGAGTTCGACTCCCTCGTTTGCGGCAGAATGCGGCGGTGGCAACGCCGACGATCCGGCTGCTCTCGCCCGCCCACTTGTCCCATTATACTTACCGCAGTGGCGAACTCGATTAAACGGTGTCAGAAATTGTCGCCTCTCTCTCTCTCACTCTCACGTTCGACTATAGCCAGCCATGCCGCGCGATATTGGTTTTTCTCGTTCTGCTGCCGGCGAGTGAGTCGACTGTGTGGGAGTGTGTGTGTGTTTGTGAGAGAGAGGGAGAAAGTTTAATTTTTGTGCTTGTCGGGGGAGACGGTTATTTTTGCACTGGAATTCTCGTTATAGAAGAGAGAGGGGGGGGGGTTATGGGGAGGTGATTATTTTATTGAAAGGAGTCATTTGTTTTTTTCGTTGATGAAAAAATGATGGTGGGAGGTTGGTGCAGAAATATATTTTATTGTCGAAAATGAAAATTGATTGAGTTGGGGGAAATAATTGAAGAAAAATTGCATAAACGATTTAATTGTATATGTGAATCATTGTTTATTGACAGTCAAATAGATGCATATCAGTATCCAGATACAAGTTACAAAGAAAAGATCGTCTTTCGATTTATCTGCAGCAACGGAAGCAATTTCTTTATTTTTGGTATAATCTTTCATTTCGGAAAACGCTGGGTCACGCACCATCTTATACTCTGGCATCGAAACCCATTGAATTCCCGCCAAAATCACTATCATAATTCATACCAAAAATAACCTACCGAGTGGAATCTTCTCCTCCGAAAATCAAACCGAAGCATTTCAACACCGCACACGCCGCATATAAAAAAAAGAGAAAAACTTTCACCGCGCAAATCCTTAATTAAAAATCTCCATAATCCCTGTTCGATTCTTTATGCATCCCCCGATAATAAAGTCATCGGGCACGCGAATACGGCGCTATCATATAAAATTTTCTCGGTTCCAATTTTCCTCGCGTACGCCGCATTAAAAATTGATTAGTACCCGCGCGCAAAGAAAGCCGCCGCCGGTAAACGAGCTAAACGGGGAAAATTACGACCCATCAAGTTCAAACGGACGCGCGCGCGCGTGATGGTGACGGCGGCGGCGTCGGCAGCGCGAAGTTGGTGAAAGGCCAAAGAGAACTTTTTTTCTTCTCTCGCCGCCGCGCTGCGTTTTTCCAGCCCGGACAGTGTATATCTATATATACGCGCGGGGAAAAACGAGTGTAATGGTCACTATAAAGTCGAGGTTTTAAAAGGAGAGAGAGAACATGCTAAGGAGACCGAGGGAATTCAGAAGGAGTTTTTCAAGTATGTTGGGAGTTATATTTAGTGGATTTGCAAATGATTTGAAAATATTGCCATACTTTGTTTATTTATAAAATAATGCAATGTTTTTACGTTTAAAAATTCGTCGTTAAATGTTATTGTTATTGCAGTCTTACGTTTGACTGGTATAAAAGCTATATTTAAGAGTGGCTTATAAATCCTCGTTACTTTCCTTATTTCTCATCAATAAAAACTTTATTACGAGCAGCATTTTATTTTATCAAATTATCCATAATTAATACCTTTACGCTAATTATACTATTACCATCTTTTCCCCAAGAAATAAATCTTGGTCGCAATCTCCACCGTTCCAATAACAATCACCCATCACTGCCCGGCATCTATTATACCGTCTACGCCCTTAGCCATAGCCTTCCATCAACGCGTATTACGCTGACATCTCGCATTTCCAAAATAGGCGTATATAATACAGGCGAGAGGGGGAGGAACGCGAAGGTTCTGCGAAGTGCATATCGCCCGTCGGCCACGATATTGGGGCGGACGGCTGCTCCTCGCGTGATGTTTCTTCGTGAATTACAACGTACACGCGGATGATCGCGCGCACGTAGCGAGAGGATAGGAGGATCGAAAGCGTAATCCCGGTCTGTCAAGAGGACGCCAGTAGCCGCCGATTTACGATCGGACACGGGCCGACTTATCGATCGAGCTCTCTTCTCTTACCCGGGATCTTGTAGCCCCGTGTGCCGGCGGGCCGCAGGATGCGCTCGCCGAGCTGAGATGGATGTAATTGCGTTTGGGAGCTGGAAGAGAAGTAGTTTGATTGTGAAAATAAACGACCAAGGGATAATTTTTTAATTAAAAAACTTTTCTCGATTAGTTTTAGCTGGTGCGGCCATCATGTAGGAGAGAAATATTGGGAGAGTTGGTAAGGAAAAGTAGGTGATAGGAATATATACGAATGTTTATCTTGAGGATACGGAAAGTCTGTTATTTTTATGACAATATAGGAGGAAAACTTTGTTTCATATATTATAAGATGTTGTTCTTCGTAGGCATTGATATTATGTTTTCGTAAAAAAGTGAAAATTAGTTCATTATATAACAAGCTACATGGATGAATATTGCTGTTACTCTGAGAACGCCTTAGGATGTTGCATATCCATCAATCATTCTTAATCTGCTGTACTTGTATACTTCCTGTAATAAAAACATCGCTCCGCGGGAACATATACAAAATATATACAGAGGAAATCTGAGCAAAAGAGATAAAGGTCGACGGGAGGAAGTACTTGTGGCCACACAGCAGAAGACCGACGGCGACAGTTTTACCACAGATAATGGCAAAAACGGCTTGGGCTTTAACTTTCTCGGTAATTTTGTTTTTCGACGAGTTCGATTAAACTATGTGACGATAAAACAAGGTGGCTTGTTTTTCAGAGCGCGTCGCGCTTTACAAGTTCAATCGTTGGTCGGTGAACTTGAAACCGCATTGTAAATGCAAAAGCCCGTAAAAACGGTCTTTAGTCGCTACGCGTATTTATATAGAAAAAAACATTGTTCTATATTATACCGCAAAATAAATTTTATTATCAGAAAATGAGAATCGCACAATTATATAGAGATCTATGATGGCCGCCTTAAAAGTCGAAATATTCCGTCAGATAAAACCGCGAAACTCTTGTATATATATCCCACAGCGTAAACCGCAAATTCTCTCTCATCCCAACCCATAAATCATCCTCCTCCTCCTCCTGCTCTCAACTTCACCAAAAAATTCGCATTTTACAGCCCTAACAGTTACATCTCTCTCTCTTTCTTTCCCTCTCCTACTTCTCCAGCCTTCCGGAATAACTCGCCTGCGCGCGGGAGCTAATCGAGCGCGAAGCGCTTCCGCGCGTATATGCATTCCTCCGCGTGCGAACTCCTTTTTTATGCATGCACAGTTCACGTGGGAATCGCGCTTAAATGGGCCGCGAGCGGCCTGTGCTCGCGCGCGCTGGCTTTTCAGAAGCCCCGTCTAAAGTCAAGGTTAGGGGCCGACGTGAAAACGAGCGAGGAATCCGTCGAAGCCGGGTGATGTGTGTGTGTGTGTAACGTCGATGTCGTGGGGTTTCCTCGCTGGTAGATCAAGCCGTTGTGTCTCGCGGTATAATGAGATAGTGACACTTTGCGCACGCGGCTCGGCAGTGTTTCTCATTTGTCTTGGATTTTTTTGGAGATGATGTGGTTATTAGTTGATTTTTTCTGGTTGAATATGACGCGAATGCTCATTTTTTGTTGTACAAGGTTTGCGTGTAAGAGTCGGAGTGAGCTAAACAATGCCCAAGTGAAAATTTATATTCATGAGAATTGGAATATATAAATTTCAAAGTATAAATTATATTGAATTATAATATCAATTACGACTTATGTTCAATTTGTATTTTTTACGTAATGAAGAACTACCGATCACTTGTAGTCGGTAGCTATATACGAATGTTTCGTAAACAGTTTATGTAAAGCCGAAAGATCCACGGCAACTACATAATTTAAACAAGTGGAATATATCAATGAAAGTAATTTGAATATGTAAAACCGACTTTAAAATACACTGACTCTCATACTGCCGGGCAATAAAATGCATTTGGTAATTCGCTATATTCTTTTTTCGTTTAATTGACAAACTCGCGTGTACATTTCGTCGAATTTACATTTTCGAAAAGTTGCATAGCACTATCAGCGAGTATTGCAAGAAACGCAACGGTGCAATCGCGGATTTTCGTACAACTTCTGCATGTATAAAGAATCTGAAGAAAGTTTCGAGTGTGTGTGTGTGTGTGTGTGTGTGGTAATTTGCATGCTAAAATTGTTATAAAATACATTGACACCGAGAGTGACACGGCTATAAAGATGTCTCAAGGCCGATGACAGTCGCTTACAATTTGCGATATTTTAAGAATGTCATTTACTCGAAATGTTGTACGGCTTGCCAGGCCACGCGCGCGTTTCTCTTTCAAAACTGCGTTCCGCGACGTGTTGATTGAAAAATTGTCCTCTTCAAAATTCGTTCCATCTTCATTATAAAAATCGTATAGCATTTTAATCTATACCATATATTTTTCTAAAACTATTATAACGTAAAAATGATTTATTTCATTTAGGTTAATTTTTTTCAAGTATAATATAACAGAACTCAAATTCCTCCAAAAATTAAATTTTTTGAAAAACTTGAAAATTTCCAACCAAATTGAGCATTCCCGACGCTATAGCAACAAATCAAAAAGAAAATTCGTCCAAATAATACGTCTACTTCCGCCATTAAACCAAATCAAACAACCGTCACACATCCCTCTACGTCACTCCGTTTTCTATACACAGAGCGTGCGCATCACAACGCTTCTATACAATCCGTCACGCGAGCAGCTCGCGAAGATTCACGCGCGAGAAACGCGCACACGAACCGCGTGACTACCTATACATATGACGCGAGCGTCATCATGACTCGGCTATGTTCACTCTCGTGCCATATAGATGGTACATATACATGTACGTGCAAACAGCCACGACGATTCTTCTGTAGTAGAAGTATACTTACACATCTATGTGTGTGTGTGTGTGTTTATTGTTCGCAACGATGGCTTATCTCTTATCTCCGGGAGAGGCGAAAAGACGCAGTAAGTATTGCGCGAGCAGATTGAAAAAAGAAATTTCCGATTTACATCTACCGCGCGCGAGCAGCTCACATATGGTAATTCTCACTTTCTGCGCGAGAATATATAAGTGTATGTGTGTGTGTGTGACCTCGAGAATTTACTGTATAAGATAAGATGCTTCAGTCAAGTTGGCTCTTGCTTTTGTTTCGGACGTTGTGTCATTGAGAGTGCAGGTCGACCTGGAAGAGACCACCGATTTGAATAAGAACAAGAGTTACACGCGATCTGTATACGTCGCTGTGAAATGAATTCCTCTACGATAAACGTCTTCCACCGGCACATTTTAACCGTAGGTATATACCTACATTTTCCTACAATATCACCTCGCTTCAAAATATATGCTCCTTCCCTCCCATTCCTCATTCTCTCTCTCTCTACCATATAACGATATTCCGGGAAAAAATAAGAACCCTACCGCAAAAGATAATCGCCCCGCTCAAAGACGAGATATTATCCCTCATCACACTGACACATGCCTCGTCTCGGTACACTCCAGCTCTAATAACGAACAAATTGCCCACTCTCCCAAACTATTACGGCCGCGGAAATTAGGCCGCTCGGGACGAGAGTGAGAGAGCGGGAGAAAAAAAGCGGAGGCTGCTAGCTAGT
>JAPYZP010005597.1:0-10360 GCA_030522985.1 Torymus sinensis
TATTGTAAGTCTAACTCATCAGGAGTTGATTTTACATGAAAATGTTGAAGAGGAAAAAGTTTTATTTTAATGTCATCTACAACTTTTGTATTTAACATAATAGTGTAAAGTCAAATCTTGTCAAGTTAGAGCCGAAAATTGTTCATTTTTGACCTTTTTTCCGTTTTTCGCAGTTATCTTGGCAAATATTGCTCGTAGAAAAAAGTGTCCAACAGAAAAAAGGTGAATTTTAATTCGTTTTAGCAGATAAACATATAGATATTAGCTTAAAATTAATTTTTCTAGACATTAGGCTTAAAAATCGATTTTTTGAAATATTTCTTTCTGCTCGCATTTTAAAATTCGTCAATCGATCTTTCTCAAAATATAACCAGCACTTAGGTATAATTAGAAGAGTATTTTCCCGTAATCTCGAAAGAATCGATCGAAAATTCATTGAGATAATCGAGTAACATGCGTACATACGGGCGTACAGACATACATACCTCACAGAAAACGCTTAAAACACACTCATTTGGGGTGGAAAAGACTTTTCTTGTATTAAATTGTTAGTTTGTGAAGTCAGACAATTTTAGCTCTGGTGAAATTATAAGGCTCTCCCGAGTAGCGGTTGTGCCTAAAAATTGGTGCTATTGTTATATTATTAAGAAACATTAATTTAAATGATGGACTTTGTAATGGACCACGTTTAAAAATAGACAAAATGTTATAATTTTCGATATCAGCACAAAACATAAGCGGAACGAAAAAGAGGAATCAAGTTTTAATACATACCGCAAGATCAAATTCCATTTGAAATAACAAGACGACAATTTCCCGTTAGATTAAGATTTGCAATGACAATCAATAACGCACATAGTCAAACATTTGAACATGTTGGAGTATAGCTTCCATATCCTATTTACAGTCATGGTCAATTATACGCTGCACTTTCAAGAGCAACATTGAATATTAACTTACGAATATTACTCACCGTTTAGTCTAAGCTCTAGCTTTTCGCGAAAACCTCGCCTTGCTCGAGTTTGTAGATGAAGGGGAGCGAGAGAGAAGGATGTCGTAGCTTCTTACCGCGTTCAATGTAACAAGTGTACGTACTTTGGAAAATTACTGGCGCACACGGTACCACTGTACTCTCTCTCTCTCTCTCTCTCTCTCTCTCTCTCTCTCTCTCTCTCTCTCTCTCTCTCTCTCTCTCTCTCTCTCTCTCTCTCTCTCTCTCTCTCTCTCTCTCTCTCTCTCTCTCTCTCTCTCTCTCTCTCTCTCTCTCTCTCTCTTCCTTTCTCCACATAAGGAAGTGTACTACTGTTTCTGCCTATTCTTCCTTGGGCAGTCGCGACGAAAGGACGAGAGCGAGCCCCGAGCACGCGAGAGATTATTATAAGTACACGCTACGTGTTCAAAGAGAACAATTTAATCGGTAACTATCGAAATAATGCCACTAAAATAACCGAACTGTTTTATATTAATTAGGCTGATGAATTAACTTTATTTGTATTAATAAATGTGCAATAGTGACAGTGAAAACCCGTGTTGAATAATTCAGTGCACCATTACTCAACGCCGATGCTTGAAACGATCCTAAGACTCTCACGCGATACCATCACCCCTTTTTTGATACTCCGATTCAATTATTAAAACTAAATTTAGTAGAATCGTTATCACTCACAAAAAATTCATTTATAATCATTATTAATGATTATAAGCTGTGAAGCGCAATAATTGGTGGCAGCAACATTAAACTGCGCTGTGAAGTAGAATAATTGGCGGCAGCAAAATATGACTCTCTCAAAGTCCTTACCAACACGTCCCCGGCGTGAGAGTTGGGAAACGTTTTTTCACTTACTCTGGAAAACGGCGAACGTTGGAAGGCAGCATTACAGGCTATTTTTCACGTTATATTATCAACCAACCTTTAAAATGTTAATATACCTGTGTAGAAATTTTGGAGGTCGTCCCCGTGATTAACTATGCTTCTGATGCGATTTTCGGAAGTTGTACCTATCTGTGGAAGACAGGCGAGATTCGGATCTGATTTCCCTATTTTATGCCTTCTTTATTCAAGGCAGAGCAAAATGTATGATTTCCATGCCAGAATCGGATGTGTTATTCGTAGGTTCCCATAAATAAAACAGAAATCTGTTTTACCAACTGAAAACTCCGATAATCAGGCCCGATTCTGCAAGGAAAATCGCATAATTATCCTTGCTACTATAATTTTAAAAATTAATATTTGTGCATTTAAAGAAAGCCTTCCTATAGTATAAAATTACAGTAATAAGCAATGAAATATCCTATATCATTATTTGTTAATTTTAATTTATTCAAACAGATTCCTGTTTTCCGCGTTGAGAGCTACGAACATCAGATCTGATTGTGACAAGAAAATCGTAGGACTATCGCGTTTGTAATATAATAATATATATATAATAAATAATAATTGTAAGTAGCAAAATACATTAAGTGGTTTTTATTCTATTATATATTAACATCAAGTTAACTAAATGAGTACATCTATGTACTCAAATCATCACTTCACTTAGAAGTACTCTTTGTAGGTAAATGGATTAGATGTTGGACTACTGCACGGGAGACCCAGTTTCGAATCTCCATCAGGGGAGAATGTTTTTAATTTCTTTAATTCTTTAATAATTAATGTATTTTAAAACTTTATCATTTCAAATATATATTCATTAGTAAATATTAGTAAATATAAAAGATTTTTAACAGGTAAATAAACATTATATTAAATATATAATATGTAATATATATAAAAGTAACTTGAAAATAGTTATTCGTCAAAATAAACTTCTGTATAAATAAAATTAATAATTTATTTTTCTAAATTTGCAACTTTACGTTTATTTAATTCTAACATTCTTTATTTTTTAATGCAACAAAATCAAATAAACAAATTCTATAATCTTTCTAATTACCATGTTAATGTATAATACAATAATTATAGTTATTTTAACTATTGGCAAACAAACAAAACCATTTCAAAAAGCTTCGAAATTTATATGGATTCCTAGTAAGATACCTTGGAATTCTCATCCAAATCGTGGAGAAAATGTACCGTCTGAATCGTACCATAGGTGCCCAAATCGCATGAGAATCGGGTGTGAGTTCCCTCTATTTTTCTACACTGGCAATAGGGTTTTTTATTTTTTTATTACTTCCGGTCCACTTCCGGTCCACTTCTGGTCCACTTTCGGTCTAATTCCAGTCCACTTCCGGTCCACTTCCGGTTCACTTTCGGTCGACTTCCTGTCCACTTAAAGTCCACTGAAATTACCATATAAAGTTATGTAGATGTTATGTCTTTAAAAGGAAAATGTGCGACTAACCTACCTACCAACTTTAGTATCTTAATATAATAAAATAGAGGATAATAGATATTCTCTACGGTTACTATTTAATCGATTCAATATTTCATTATTCATTTTAAGATCATGTTTATTTGTGGGTCATAATATTACTTTTTTCAACATGTGCATGAAAGTGACCCTTTCCTGCATAGAAAAGAGAATAGAGAAGTGAATATATGGAGTGTCTAGCGAGGTTTTCCGCAGTAGTCGGAGCAAAAGTAATTAGGCTTCCCTTGTAACGATTTGATATACCTATCCACTTTTCATTCAAAAAAGGTGCTATTCGTGCACTTATTAAAAAAAGTGCGATGTGGAAAAAGGGAGCAATTGGTCTTTTCAGACTCGGATGATGATTTTGCGCTCTCGTGTAGCACTCGTGCTCAATTATCATCCCCGCTAGAAAAAATCTAGAAAGCTAAAAAGCGTGGCAAAATATGAAAAAATATGTATTATTGTGAAAAAGTGTGAAACTAAAGTATGCATTTATACCATATTTTGAACATTATTCACGAAAATTCATATTTATGCACAGTTTCTCACAGTTGCCTACATTTTCTCATATTTCTCGACATGGCTATTAGTTCAATTAAAATAGCTAGATAGCGAGGACTATTCTGCGGAGGAAATGAAATCTATATAGTATATAGGAAGCTTTCAGTATCTTTACAAATCAAATTATAAGATTTGACGAAATGTTACAAGTATTTGTAGTAAAAATGTGTCCTATTAAATATGAGATTCTGGGAGATAGTGTTAAAAAAAGTTCAGAAATATGCCGAATGTGTGGTAAAATGTGACAAAGTATATAAAAATATACAAAACGTTTTTTAAATATCAATTAATATTATGATTATTTTCAAAATGTAATAGAAATACACCGTTTTGTACATTTTTTCACAATAAGTTCATACTTTCGAAAGAGTTTGCCGTACTTTTCAACACGTTATGACATTTTTCACATTTATTTTTTTCGTCTAGCGATATAATCGTTAGATATTTGCATGTGTTTGTGTAGCTTTAAGTAATAAAGTTGTAGCCATATTTTGCCACTTTTTATGGATGACTCTACTATTGAATCTGTAGTGCCATGACAAACAATTGATAATGTTTGCCTAAAGTCTCCGGAATAGTACATTCCGATACGAGTGCGAGAAAGTGATTTTGTCCTCGTGTGGATCAAATCACCTTCTCGCTCAAGTATCGAACAATATTTTTTTTAACGGAGTGTGCAAAACTCGACTTTCCATGCTTGTTTTGCGTGCGCAAAGTGGCACTTTTACGCACGGCGTGCGCAAAACTTGCGCATGGGCAGATCAATTTACTTTCGCGCACGCCGTGCGTAAAAGTGCCACTTTGCGCACGCGAAAAAAATGACAAGGCTAGTTTTACACACTCCATTAAAAAAAATAGAGTTCGATACACGTGACCAAAAAGGGTCATCATTGCACGGGTGTTTGTCACCCTCGCTTCGCTCGGGCGACAAACTACACCCGTGCGAGGATAACCCACTTTGCACGCTTGTATCGAAAATAACTATTTTCATACCACCAGTGCAAAGCTCGTTTAGGCCGAGCGTGCACAAAAACGCACTTTGTGCACGAGGCCTGGAAAATAATTATTAGTTTATCACCAAATGCTTTCGTATTTTGACATAAAACTTTAAGGGGGATAGACACCTTTTTTTTAAATACAAAAATCATATTTCAATAAATAAATGTTAACTAATTATTTCATACTTTTTACCTATAATTTACCTTACCCAGAATCATAGTCATCGATGAAACAAGTTTTTTAACTATCCGTAAACTTCGAAATTTTCCTGTGGATGGATTGACTCCAGATTTCAACTAAATTACTTCAGAATAGTATAATTCTCATATGAGTGTAGGGATTTAGGATTAAATGTCAGAAAAAATTTTTACTTCAGAAAAATTTTAAAAAATGGAAAAATAGTTTTAAAAAATTCTTGAAAAGTCGCACAAAATTTTTTTTCTTATAGGATGAAAAATCCTACTCTCACTTATGTGAGAATTATACTATTCAGAAGTAATTTAGTTCAAATCTGGAGTCAATCCATCCACAGGAAAATTTGAAAGCTTACGGATAGTGAATAAACTTGTTTCATCGATGACTATGATTCTGGACCATAAAAAGGCCCATCGGAGAAAGATCTAAGGTTAGGTAAATATACCCACTTTTATAAGTAGAAAGTATAAAATAATTAGTTTACATTTATTTATTAAAATATGATTTTTTTATTTAAAAAAGGTGTCTAGCCCCCCTAAATAATATATCTACAGTGGGAAATGCATATTTGTTAGTCATAGAAATTTATAAAAGTATTTGAGGCCGAATCCATCTCAAATCAGGTAGACCGGGTATACCTATCACACAGATCATATTGGAATTAAAGTATTCATGTTCTTCTCCAAAAATTATTTAACCCGTATATTTAAATTTTTTTGTTGCGTCAAAATTTCATTAGTTGAGCAATGCTGAAAAATTACGAGAAAATCCTTACTTAGAAAAAATCTCAGTCATAAGTGATGACCGAAAAGATGATTCAGCGTATGCTTAGCTAGCAGTAGAAAAAATTATAACCTACTTGAGCGACAATTGTTGTGATTCAATAAAAAAAAATTACCATTGTATCAGACGGTGCCCATAGCCGCCATAAAAATCGCTTTCAATTACATGAATTAAAACGAGCACCATTTGATATCAAATGGTTGTTCTCTGCTACTGGGAACATCAAAGGAGCAATAGGTGCTGTCGATGGTCTTATAAAGTATTATGCTACTTCGCATAATCTTCGAGAGCCTCACGAAAAATGCATTCATAATGCTAATGATTTTGCAGAGCACATTCAAAAATATACAGATGCAATTAAAATAATAAATTTACAAGACGTTGACGTAGAAGAGTTTAGAAAAGTAAAAAATGTTGATTGGTTTGCTACTCCTAAGTATCCTGGAATTGAAATAACTCATTAATGGATTAAAGAAATGTGTAACGAAAAAAGTACATTGTTTGATAGAAAAGACCGCGGATCGTCCCCTTACTGAAGTAAGAACAATGAAGGAGAAAAAGAAAGGTCATTATGAACTTGAATATCTAAAAGACAAAAATAAAATACATATATAACTTATGCACAAAGATAAACATCTTTATATCATATTGATTGTTATATAATTGACTATGTATAAGCGTTGAGCGTGAAAAATTGGTTTGTGTGTTATCTCATTATTCATAAATACGCCGATATAGATATTTACGTCCTCTACCAGGACAAAAGAAAATTGAGAAAAAAAAAGGCTTTTTCGAGAAAAATACATTTTTTGTATATAGTGCATAACTTGTGCATTATTTTTGTTTAAATAACATAAAGAACGTGAAAAAGGGCTCAAACCTTAGTGAAATTGTGTGTTACACGCTTGAAAGCTTAAAAAACTGGTGAGTAGCTGTTTGAAAATTACATTGAGAAAAATTTTTTCTAATTAAGGATTTTATCGGAATTTTACCGCATTGCTCAACTCATGAAATGTTGATGCAACAAAAAAATAAAAATATATGGGGCAAATAATTTTTAGAGAAAACATGAATACTTTAATTCCAAAATGATCGCTGACATAGGCATATGCGATCCACCTGATTTGAGATGGATTCATCCTTGAATAAATAGTTAATAGACTTAATCGTATTGCAAATTTCAATATTGATATCGCAGCAAAGTTTAAGTGATAAATACGGGTTATATGACACACAAAAACGATTATTTGCAATTTTTTGTGATGAAAATATAATTTTTTTTAATATCATTTCTTCTGTCGTATACTGGAGATGACTTCCAATGAGATAACTCATCCCAAATTCGCAATAAAAAACACACACACACACAAACACATACACGCGCGCACACATCCATACATACACTAAAGTCATGTGATTCAAACTTCTAATAACTCTAATCTTGTTTCTAAAGCGATTTAGAAAAAAAAGTATTTTGGACGAGAATCGGATAATGTGTTATTAAAATTGCTATAGTCTTTGATTTACCAGCATAGTTATCGGTGCTCCTTCGCCGTGGGCGATCGGTTGTTCACCGCGATGAGGTGTAGCTCCTCTAGACACCGAGGTATCGAAATACATATGGTGGACACACAAAATGGAGTGAACGGCCGCCGTCCCTCGCTATGTCCACTAAATGTCTCTTTCTAAGTCACTTCATTTTCGATCTTAAAATCAGGGACTAAACGCAAATATCTTTCAGCCGGGTACACGAAAAAGTTGAACATTTCAATTGGGAGGAATCAAGGCTATTGAATTTCGTCAGTTGCATCCCGTGCTCCGTTCAGGCAACAAGTTTTTTGTGGTAGTGAATCAGCTACTTTACTTCCTTACTGCATAATATACAATTATGCATATTCATTCAAATTACATACGGTGTATAAATTTTTATAATTTTTATTTTATAAAACTAAAAAATAATGAGTATGCAGTGGTTTTTCTCGGATTTATTATGATGTTTTTATATAAACCTTCATTATAATAAATAGTTATTGAATAAAATATTAGTCAACTTTCCATTAAAGATTAATTTTTCATCTTACAGTTTTCTTGTCCACAACTTTTCTTGTTACAAAATTAATATAGCAGATGTTTAATTATTATGTTTTATTACATATTTTTTAAGATTGTAAGACATCGGTACACATGTTGACTTATAATGACATTATTAAAACGATCCATTGAATGCAAATATCTTCTTCTACATGAGATTGTATTTACTTTCAGAGGAGAAAGGCAATGTACAAGAAGTTTTAATAGTGAATGCAACAGATGATGATCTAACTGAAGAAAATAACGCTATACACTATCATCTCTTAAGTCCAATAAAAGGATTTACTTTACAGCCCGAAAGTGGCATACTAATAGTTAATCGTACGGCTCTATTAAAACCTCTTCCTAAAGAAATGGAATTAGCAATAATGGCTGAAGATACTGGAAAACCATCCCTTAGTGCTGCGTGTTTAGTCGTGGTTCGTCTGAATGCACTAAAAAGTAATTTACCAGGAAGAGAATACAAGATTTTTATCAAAGAAAATGCAACAGAAGGCACGATTTTAATGAAACTAGCAGATGTTGATTTACTGGATGGTATAATATATAACGTAGCTGGAGATGAAAGTGGTTTCTTTGAAATCTCAAGAGGGAAACTTATTTTGGCAAAAACATTGGATCGTGAAGTTAAAGACAGGTATGTTTAATAAATCTAATTTTTATTTTTGGTATTTCCCATTGACGTTCATTTTATTTTCTATTCAACATAATCCTAAATGGTACAAATCTTGTAATAATTCATTACTCAAAAAGAGTTCGTTGTGTGCGTATTCTGTTAAGTCGTATATCTAATATATTCGTAAAATAGGAAAACGTAATCAAAACATTTATGCTTCATCCTTGATTATTTGCTTCTTCCTAGAGGAAGATTTGTGATAGCAAAATAAAAAGTTTTAGAGAAAGTGCGTTAGAAATCTTTTTTAGCACATTCGGAACCGAAATACACTATTTCGGGTTTATGTGTGTGGGTGTGTGTGTGTCTATGTGTGTATGTATGTATGTCCGTATACGATGATGTCTCACTCGATCCCTCTACTCGACCTATTTTAACGGGAGAGGGATCACTTTTTAGATTTTGCTTATACAGTTGTGGTCAATATTCTATTTCTGACAAAATAGTTATTTCTTTGAACTATTTTTAAATTTTACAAACTTTAATTTTTGATTATTTTAATATTTAGGAATGAAATTATTTATATATTATGAATTCACTGTATGCAAGATAAAATTCTCTACAGTTTAAAAAAAAACGACGATAGCTATGTTTAATCTCAAATTATTGATAAAACCGTTTTTTTGTAAATCGGTTATATTTCGAAATTAAAAAAAGGTATTAACATGAACATTGTTTTATTAAAAAGAATATTGAATACTACAATTTGCTAAATGTTTATGGTTTTTAATTTTCTTTTTTTGGAAAAAAAAAATTATAAAAGACTGTTTTATTTTGCGTTATTATAACTAAAGTAAAATTCTCTTGATCCCTTTGAAATTTGTCGATGGGTAAACTTTTTATATCTTTCAGATGAGTTCTTTGGACGAAATGGTTGGTGCATAAATTTCATAGATATTTAACCTTAATACTTTTTTTACATTTTTTTCAAATCGTAATTTCTCGAGATGGGTTTGATAGATCAGCCTGAAATTTATAGACAATTTTGTACGTTAGACAGCCAATATGTGTGAAATAGTTCATCAAGATCATTTGATTATTTTTGGAGATATGATGATTGAAAATTTTTGTATTGTTAAAAGTAATTTTCTTTTACGCACGATGATGGATTACGAACTACTCTACTGATTTTTAATAGAACTTATATTATGTATATATTGTTTTTGATGAAAGCTGTTCGAGTTGTGGATCGGTTAATAAAGAAGACCATTTTAATGTGATAAAAGAAGTTAGTTTATTGGTCTACAGCACTTCCCCGCGCCATGTGTGAGATCTTGCCCGTCGAGCGTACAAAGCTAGAGAGAGAGACTAGTGCGGTGCTCGCTGCCGCTCGACATACCATCATAGGCGCGAACACAATAGGGAGGGGAAACTTACATGTGTCGCGCGCTGTTTGTGGCTCACGCGTATTCTTATATATAGGGAAGGCGAAATATTCACAATATCCAACAAAAGCGTAATTTTTGTCTAAATAAGTTATATTTCCAAAGACCAATACAGTTTAATAGAGACAATACCTTTTGACCACATTTACTGCTGTAAAATATTATGAAGTAATTCTAATTGCTAAAGGTTATATTATATAGAGGAGTAGAGGAAGCTTTGTGATAGTAATTTTTTGAGTTGTTGTAAAAACATGTTATAATTGTGTTTAGAGTTGTTAGGAATCAAAATACATTGTTTTTGAACAATGTCTGTATGG
>JAPYZP010005599.1:0-13176 GCA_030522985.1 Torymus sinensis
GGAAGGGAAAAAAAGAGAGACGGAGGAAGAAAAAAACCAGTTGTCGGTGGTGGTACTGGGCAAATTGGAATGTGCGTTTTTTTTCAGTTTCTATTAGGAGTGGGATTGTGTTTTTTTTTTAACAGTTAATGGGAGAATTTGTGTTTAGCAGAGGTCCTTGGATATAAAACGTTATCGCGAATGCTTAAAACATTAAAAATTTGTGTTGAATTATGCTTAAATTGTAAATCGTAAATTAAAAGCTTTATAAAAAGCTACGTTTGTGATATTTCGCGATTTTGTACGTTTAATTAATTGTGCATGAAATCCCCCGTACAAACGAAATCTGGAATTCTCCCGGCAAAGGTTACAAAGTTCAATAAAATTTATATTTAATTCAGTATAACGTTATGTATTTAAATTATTTTACAAATATACGAGAACCTTTCAATTAGTTTGATAATGAAATTTCAATTAAAATGAAATATTTCATGGATAGCGTGACGAAAATACACGAATAATGATCATTTTAAACGATAAAATCCAAAACATAAAAAATACGCCGTATTACTGTATTAAATTTCTCTCAAAAATATTCAAAGCCTCCCATCACATCCCTCAGAATTGAAAACACCCCGCAGGCAGTGCGAAAATTGAAAATTCAGTTCTCTCCCTCTCGAAAAAGGGCATTTTCCATGCCCCCTCGAGAACCGATCCTCCTTTTCCTCCTTCTCAATAAAGAAAACATCGGATACTCCTTTATACACCCTGAGGCAAATCGAATTTGCCAATAGCCGCGCGGTCTCATACCTCTGTGATCATTTTGCCGCGGGTCTTGTTGCGCTCCCGATGATTGGCCTTCTTCTCGAGCTGCTGAATGACGCGTTCGCGCGTCGTCCTGTACTCGAGGGCGAACTCGGACACGATGCGGCAGAACTCGTTGGGCTTGGTGTCCTGAACGCGATGGAGCGGTATGCCCAGCCACAGGATGAACTTGTGGAAGCGGTTGAGGATGCGCCGGTGCACGATGCTCACGACGATTATGCGCTCGGCGCATTCCTTCAGGAACTCCGACATCCTGGAAATGAAGAGGGAAGGGAGTAAGTTTTTGACATCTTTTATTATATTAATTATTTCGGTAAATGGTCGAGGAATCGTGACAATTTTCGGCTAGAAACAATAGATACTACTAGTGTTTTGTTTTCTACATAATTTAAGCTTACATATGCGATTATATAAGCTATAATACTATAAGTTTCATATAGATGAAAATCTGTTTTTGCTTGTTTGTGGTACACCAATTTTGATTGCTAACATGAATCTTAATAGATCAGTGTAAACTTAATACAAATATTTTATTCTATTCTGTTCTATACTTTGTTCAGTAGTTCAAAACGAATATAGTCAGACATAAGAAAACAAATCTTAAACCGCATTTGTTTTCCGTACTAAAAATATCTGATGCATATAAATTGAAACTTATTCCTTATCCGTATCGATCGAAAAATATTACAAAAGAGTGCCGAGAAGAAACTGCTGCTAACCGATACTCGTGGTCATATAAATTGATAAAAATAGAAAATAGCCACGACGCGCTAAAAAATTTAATCGATGCCCCGACCACTTGCCCTACTAAGACACTTTCTCGGCGACACTCACTTGTTCTTCATCATCGTCGAGCCGTCGTGCTTGGCGATGAGCTTGAGATGATCCCAGGAGGCCTTGCACTCGCTCTCGAGCTTGCCGATATTGGAGGCCAGCTCGTCGAAGTCGATCCTCGACGCTCTGGTCACGGCCCCGATCTTCACCGAGAAAAAAAAAGAGAGATGCCAGGAAATTTTATTTCGAGCGAATTGCAGCGTTTATTGGCTCGCTCTCCGGAAGTTTTCGGAAGGCTCAGCTCATTTTGTGTGTGAGAGAAAGAGAGAGAGGGAGCTCAGTTTCAAAGTGGGGTATCAACTTTTTACACAGTGGAGAAAATTTTTTTTTATTCTTTGATGGAAAAGTTTTAAATTGTAGAATTCTTCTCGCTTCACGGAAGGAGGGGGGAGGAGGGAAGTGGAGTCTTCGGCCCGAGGTGAGAAAGAAAATATACTTTAAACTTCGAAAAATTTTCCTTTAAGATGTAGCCGTTGGATTTCTCTTTTATAGTTAAAAATTATTTATAATCGACAAATAGTTTAGAAATACAGGTATGCTTTATATAATGCGAAACGAAAAGAATTCAGAATTTAAATAAAATACCATCTATTTTTAATATAAGATACTGTTAATTTCAACTTTTAATCATGAAAAATTTAATATGATGCAGTAGCCTGGTACATAATACAGCAAATTATGATAAATATACCTCAGAATACAAATCCGTGGAGTCGGGGAACTTCTCCATTACCATGTGACAGAGATGATGGAGAAGGGAGTGTTTGTGTACGGTATCCTTAACTTCGGGCACTTTCGCCAGGTATTCCAACTGAAATCCTTTTACCTATAAAAATAGAATAAATATATTAATAAATGTTATAATTACTTAAAAATGCTCAGTCGGATTTTTGTTGCAACCTAAATTACACAATTGTACTCTCTCCTTGTATTTATTTATAATGCATTACAATTTTCTACGTTTATAAAGAGAATTATAAGCAATGAAAAAATTCTATTGGTCAATTTTTAAATTATATTTGAGATAACGAAAATCTAAGACCATTAAAAAACCATCAACAACATGAAATCCTCAACTACATCCCCAACATCGCTCTCTGACTTGAACGACCAAGTTGAACCCCTATACAACACTACCCGATATAGCTGCAACAAGAATCCGATCGTCGATTATTCAAAGTCCTTTCTCTCCCCTCCTTGCAGCCACAAAGCCAAGTCCAGCCGTGCAAAATGGGAAAAAGAGGACTCCTCGAAATCTGAAAGGGCTCGGACTGGCATTCATCACTTATCTACCTCCCGCACCTCGCTGCGCTCACTCGTCCTCGGCCAAGTAGCGCGCGAGGACGAATTAATCGATAAATGTATACAGGAGCGCAAGGAGGAGAGAGAGAAAGAGGGCTGCTGCTGCTGCTACTGCGTTGGATTAAGCGGATGTCATTTGGCCGGCTTTCAATACCCACCTCATTTCCGTTGAGGAATATCCCGATCGAGAGGAGCGTGCTCAGAATGCCGCGGAAGGTCTTATTCACTCGCAGGGTCTCCATTCCCTGCTTCAGATCCATCAAAGGGTCCGCAATTTCCTGGAAAGTCACAAATGTCGGCTTCTTTCAGTGCGCCCACCCTATTTTCACTCACTCTCGCTCACTCGCTATACGTATATAGTTTAGACAGAGAAAGAGAGAGAGAGAGAGTCTCGGGTTGACTATTCTCTCGCTCTCGCTCTACTCGCGCGTTCGCATGCATTTTCCTGACCTCGTTTCGCGCGCGTTTGAAACTCCTGCTCGACCCTCACGGCCGGTGAATATACATATATACGCACGCGTATCGTCGACGAAGTCCGAGACTCGCCAACCCGGGCTTGTTTCGTTTTTTTCTCGCGTTCTCTCGCGTCCTTTGACTTTTCTCCCCCTCCCTCTCGTTTTCTTTGTTTTGTCCTTCTTTCGCAAGCGCTCTTTTTGTGTTCGTTCGCATTCTCTCTCTCACTCTTTCTCTATGCATCGACAATGAAGAAGTTTCTCGCACGCGCTTTCTTTTCGCACACCCTCTCGCTTGCGTACGCGATCTCGCTTTTTTCACTCGGTTTATTTTATGAGTTTGCCAAGTTTCGCCGTGTTGTCTTGGGTGTGAAATGCTTCTTCCTTTTACGAATAATAAACGGAGTTTCATTGTAGGCGATTTTTCGCTGAGTTTATGTGGAAAGCGATACTTTTTAACCTTTTGTGGAAATCGAAATATTTTACACGAAATAGTTGACGTTACTACAAAAATTTACGAAAAGAAAAATAAATAAATACAATATTATCTACTGAAAAGAGACATTTAAGTTAAACTTTAATTTTCTATGACTGAAAGTGCTTAACGAAATATACCGAAATGTTCGTAAAAGAAACATAGGTATTGTACGAGCTTTATACAGTAAGCGTCTGACTCGAGCAAGAACTTTACTACTTATATACTACATCTTTACATCGTTTCACTTCCTTACTTTATTCTTTCTCTAGGCTTTAAGTAAGTACATTTTATCTCTGCAGTTTGTATTTCAAAATATAACATTTTTAGGATCCATTTCTGCATAATAATATAAAATCAAATTATAAAAATTACACAATTCTTTTGGGCACTTTCAGTGAATATAAATAAATACTTAAATTTTAATGTTTTCACTAATATGACAAAAATAATCTTTTTCAAAAATTTGTTTTACTTTTTACACTTTTACAGAATAAGTAATAAATAATTCACGATTATTATTGTTATAAAAGTTGTTAACGCTAAAACATGAAAGTTCGAAAAAAACTATTTATACATGACTCGTGTACCAGTGAAGATATTGAAGATAATTCTATCCTAGTTAACAATCTCATCATCAAATAAACATTACATTGTACAAATACAGTTTATCATTAATACATGCTTAAAAAAAACCATCTTTAATACAAGAACAACAACATTAAACATCAAAATAGACGCATTCTCAACACTTGGAACAAAAACTCCACTTCATAATACAATTCCACACATTCGCCGATACAACCCAAGCCCTAACTCATCCCAAAACACAGCCCCTCGCACCTCGCGCCGAATTCCACAGCCCCCCTAAGTTTCCTCAAACTGCATCCCGCACGCGCTGCTGTTTTCCGCTCGACTCGCTCGCTCTCTCGCGCCAGCGATATTTCGGCGCCGCGCTGTAACTCGCGCGTCGATCGATTCACGATTACACGTCGCGCAAGCCGCGTAGGTATATCTACGTGCGCGGCAATCCGAGCGGCGCGATTAACGCACTCGACTTGAGCTACTCGAGTATAGAGAGAGAGACGTACCGGTGCCGCTGTGCATTGTGCACACTCGGAGACAGTTGGTGGTCTCTCGGGGATTGCACACGACGGAGATAGAGATAGAGAAGCTAAGTGTTACGCGGGTTCTGACATTGTGCTTAGGATTCCGACGGCGGATTCGGCGTACTCAGGTGGAGCGTCTGGAGGTGTTTTCGAGGATAAAATTTTACGATTAGTTCGATCGGAGATGGTGTAGTGGCAATTCTACATTGATAATTTTGGATAGAATGTACAACTATATTTGCAAAAAAAAATTTACTATCATTCTCTAAGTTGGAAAACTTTATACAAATTTAGAACTACGTACAACTGAAACGTAATAAAATAAGTTTTACATCCTCTCCTCTCCACGCATAAAAATCGAGCTATTCTTTATAAATTTCTACTCCTCGCCAAAACTCAAACCTCTCCACTCTCGAAACTTATTTCCGGCGCGGTTACATACACCTCCGGGAGAGGAGGGGGGATATGTAATTTTCGACGAGAGACCCGGCGAAGCGCGATCGACGAAAAAGCGCAGCGCACTTTCGAGTCGCTGCTCCGTGACTGACTGACTGGCGCGCGCATAAAAAGAAACGGCGCTTGAATCATCAGTTTCCCTCTCCCTTACACACACACACGTGCGCTCGGTGCGCTGTAAAATCGCTCGTATAAGGCCAAACCTTTTCCGAATTTTCAAAGTCGAGCTTGAAAGCCCAGAGTTTCAATCTGGCGGGTAGCTCGGAGATGGAGGCCAGAGTTAGGAGGAACTGCTCGGCTGAACCCAGCGGCAGATCTGGATTGGCGGCCTGCGCCTCCTGTATCCTGGACCGCTCCTCCTCGGTCGGCAGCATCGTCAGCAGTTTCTAGAGCGGATGGGATGGAGAGAAGAGTGAAATAAATAAAACGTATAGGATAATAAATGCATAAAAAGGGGGTTTGTGGAAAAAAATCTACGGCGTGAATAATGAGAGAGGGAGTAAATAAAGTATGAGGGGGGAGTAATGATAGCGTACCTCGATGCCCTCTCTGTTCATGATGGTAGCATCCATTTTCAAGATGGCCGTCTTAATGGACCTGGGAGGTGGCAATTTCGTCATGCCGATATTGATGGCGTTCGATCGCTTTGGGTCCAGCACGATGATCTCCTTGTTTTTGTTCATCTCCTGTTGCTTCTGCGGGGCCGGCCGGGTCGAGGCGAAATCGAGAAAAACGAATGGTAATAAACAAATGGGCCAAAGCGGATAAGATATGTATGCGGTATAATAAATAATAATAAATATAATTCTGTGGTTCTTTACGTGTATTTATGTACAAAAGGGTAAGTTGACTGGGCAGAAACTTAAGTGCGTATGTATATATATGCAGCAGACTTTCTATTTACAACATTAAGTTTGACGGTAACACGAACAGAGAATCACGGACAATGACATATATAGAACATGTACGAAGCCAAACGCGGTCGTTAGTGCACATGTAAAGCACAACGAGAATATATCCAAGACATGCACGGATCTCCAGCAGCATGGTGATGTGTGTGCGCATTACATATTGGTATTATTAAGCGTGTACAGTGTTTTGATGAGAAAGCAACGTGTATATGTATTATTTGTATTGTGACAAATGGATATGCGCGCGGTACTTTCGTCACGGTGTTCTTATTAGAAGCCACGAAATTTATACATGTAGAAGCAACCTCTTAGAGCTCTCTTGTAATGATTCGAAGTGATGGGAGCGCGTTTGAGTTTAAAAATCATTTGTTTGATGAATTGCGTGATTAAATGACGAGGATGGTTATAGTTTCTTTTTTTCAATGAATATCAAGGTTGGTCATTTATATTTTGTTTATGTAAATAACTGAAAATATTGCGTAATATGCAATCATTAGGTGCTGCTAATGGCGAACAAATTAACCTAAATAATTCGTTACTTTCAGACCATATATATTCCATGTTATAACAAATGATTATTTCAAAACTCATTAAGTCACCCATTTGCAGTGTAATATAAATCAAGGGCTTGATTACAAAGTAAGATGGTATATGAATTCATCGTTTAATGCGGCAAAAATATTCACTTGTATTTTTTTTTTTTTAATAAATTATGAAAATTCGCAGCGAAAAGTTAATTTTGTAAAAAAATTTACATTCTTTCAGATATCTTTTTACAGTCTTTTATAGTCTCTATGTTTATTATGCTATAGATAATCACTGCACCTCGGGTAAAGGGTATTCGAAGCGAGTTTTACGAGCGTTTAACCGAGGCAGTTGCCTCAAACGATATTTAAATGATCGTTCGAAAACACATTAAATTCCCAAATCACTTATCTCGGCAATTATTCCGCTTCGAATAATAGCGCCAAACGATGAATTCGTCTCGTTAAAAGAGGAAAATCAAGCCCACCGATGCAACAGCAGTGTGCACACAGGACCGCGACAATATATAAAAACGAAATAACAGAGCCATAAGCGATCGCTGCGGGTATATATATATGTATATATTGTATTAAAAGTTTTGTTGCGAGAAAGTTAATAGTGAAAAAGTTAATTCTTGTGTGAACTCACCTCCTGCGTAAATAATTTTTATCCAGCATGCCATTTTTCGTTTGTCATTTGCGTGCGAGCACCAACAATATTGCAAAGAATACAAGAAACAGATTAGTCGGTTTTTGCGGTAAACCATCACCACCACCCAACCACCGTCTCTCTCTCTCTCTCTATCTCTTTATCTTTCTCCGCTAAATTATTAATCATCTTTGTCGTCGTCGTCGTCGTCGTCTTTGTCGCTGTGTGTGGGCCGCGCGGGCCGCGTTTGTACATTATGCACAATGTTAATCGTATTACAGTCAATCAGTGCCTGTACACTTGTGCACGTGTATGTGTGTATATTACATATCTGTCGTGTGCGTATCGCGCGTCCCCGTTGATTATTAAAACCATACGATTAATCAGCGTCTGGGGGGTAGGGTAGGGAAAAAGAGGGGGGACTGAAAAATCGCACGACGGCGGCGGTAGTGCACGCACGGTAATAATTGTCAGTGTCATTCACATCGCGTTACGTCGAAGGTCGACGGGAGTAGTGTATGTGTGTGTATGTATCGCCGCAGCCTCTCTTTCGCGATTATTGTCATTACCGCGCGCGCGCTCGTCGGCGCGTGTGTTGTGATTATTCAGCGATCGCGGCACCGCGTTGTATATATAATGCATGAGGTCTGATGCGCGCTTTGTGGGGTGACAGTGCGCCGATCGCAGCGTCATGTTGATTCAATATAACGCGGATAAAAAGTCTTTTTATTTTTCGCCTCGGTTATTGTACATCGTGCAGAGTAATTTTGTTTATTTATTGGTTTTATTTTATTATGGTATTGATATTTTATGGATATGAAAAAACTCAGTTTTTATTGATAAACAATTCTGTGTCAATTATTATAAACTATATTTAATGTATCTCTATGATCGTGGGATATATATTTTATTCATTTATTTATTAATACATCGATATGTTACACAAGAAAATATAAGTTTCTTCCCTGGAAATCGTTTATTTTTTCTTTTAATTCCTGCACTATTTGAAAGAAATTATTGTCTGTGTTTAACTTCATTTAATCTTCAAAATTTGAAAATAAAGTATTATCGTCGCATAGTGTTTTTAAATTTTAAATGTAGGTATTGAACTTTACGAAACCAATTTAAAAATGTCAATATACTTATATATGAGAAAATCAAAACGATGACAGACGATTTTTATCTTAGACGGACAGTGCGCTTTCTCAAAATAATTAAAGATTTAAAATCGTTCGAAAAGAGGTCGTTTTATTAAACCTACAATTCGTACAACTGGAATCGCGTAATTATGGTTAGGCAGAGACTGTCCCATCCATAGATCTACAAAGACGACATCCAATCCGACAATCCTCGGCCGCGCTCAACCTCAGACGAAGCTCGCCCGCGACGTATCAACGACCGCGGCGGAAAACCAGACTATCCACGACAACGACGACCATACGCCGCGGTGGTAATTTAACGGCGACCCGCAAAACCGCGAAATCCCCCCTCCTCCCTCTCCCTGTTTTGATTCATCGAATCGAACTCGATCGCGCCGCGGGGGCAGAGCCGAGCCTCGCGAAGATTAATCGACGGAACGTTCATCGCGGCAAATCGTCCGTATTATTAACGCAACCGGCGCACGAGAAGAGGAGGAGAGCGAAATATATGGACTCGCGCGCGCGATGTTTTTATCGGCGCGCGTGCGAAGTATCATTTTTCTGCGCGGAGAGTCGATCGCCCGGTAAAACGAAAGCGAGAGGGTTGAATGTTAAAGTGGCCGGTTAAATGGAGTATAATGCTGCCTTTTGGATTGAGCGATTGCGTCCGCGTTCTTTTCCCTGATATTATAAGTTTAGTTGTATTAAATTTAATTTACTTAATGATTACGTTAAAGCCGTCCCTTTTTTATGCCATATAAATTAAATTAACTTCGCTCGAAAGTCAAAGCGAATAAACGTTAAAAAAACCGATACTTTTCCCGAAGTATTTACAGCGTGCGCGCGCCTTCTCGCCCGTAATTCATTTTTAACCCCGACCCGCTCGCATTAACCATTTTCAATACAAAAAGCTCATAAACAAGTCATATAGCAGTCCAATAAACCAACGCAAAAAGGCGCCGGCTTTTTTTATTTCTCTCTCTCTCCATCCTCAGCCGCCATACAACCTGTCAGTCATAACCTCGCCGCGTGGGAACGCCCCCTTAAACGTTATAAATAATAATACAATGTAATCTCCATCTGCGCGGCGCGCGTGCGCGCTATGCTCACGTCCCTGCGCCAAGGTCGCGGCGGAGTCGTCGTCCCGTCTCGCGCATATATACGTATATATACACTTCGGAAGTGCGCGCCTTCAGAACGAGAAACAAAGAAAGAGAGAGAGAGAGAGATAGAAGGAACTTTCTCACGGCGTAGCCTGGCGAAAAATCACTTTCAATTGCGCGAATCGAAAGGGCGAATCTCGCGCGCGCGGGGCAATTACGCGGTTTAATTCGACGCGCTCCAGCGGGGAGGAAGAGGCGCGCGCGCTCCGCCCGTTTCGCACGCCTCGAGAGAGAGAGAAAGAAAGAAGGTCGAAGAAGGGCCTGTCGTTGGAGTAGTTAAAATAACGAGATATTGTGTGCAGGGATGGATGGATGGATGGATAGTGGGCTGAGTGAGTTTTGTTGCTGGTTTATGGAGAGCTTCGGGGTACAGGGGAGGGTATAACGAGGGCGAGGCACGCGACGATGATGAGGAAAAAGAGACGAGGTTTTACTGTGCGGCGAAGGGAGAGGAGGGATAAGAGATTCGTTTTGGATTGAGTTATTATATGGAGATCATGGCGAGCATCAACGCTGATTGCGAGTGTTTGTGGAGACGCGATATTATTGATATAGCCTTCGATAAAGTAGTTAGAGAAGTGTTCACTCGAATAAAAATTCGTCAATAATAGATTCCATTCTCATGGCAAGAGAGCCGGAAACCGGGTCGAAAGGTTACCGCGACTTTCACGTCGAAAGCGTAGTGTGTCCACAGTCCACACACCCCCTCTGCGCTTCGCACTCTGCTTCATAAACTATTCGCAACACGAGTTTTCCCCTTTCTCCCGCCGCGTGCGCATCCGTACACGACACAGACCATGAAACCGGCGAATTTAAGTCCTCGCCTCTGGAGCAGCTATCGAAACGGCGCGTGCGCTTGGGAAGCTAATAGAAATGCAGCTTTACGCGTGGCGCGAACAAAGAAGAGCGAGAAAAAGAAAAGGAGAGCGCGCGCGGAGAGATAACGAGAGGGCGAAGCTCCGGCGCGGATTAAGCTCGTAATTTCGCGCGGGTGCGCGCGCGCCGAGAAAGAGAGAGACAGAGAAAACTTCAATTACGCGCAGAGGAAGAGAATTCGTTTCGTGGAACTGATTTGTTATTCGAGCGCGATGCACAACGTGTTTTCCTGCTATGTACCGCGCGCAGCGCAGGATTTCCGTTAATAATGCGAGTGTGTATACAGCGCGCAGGATTTTGCTTTACTTTTGAGGATTAGGATTCGCAGAGAACACGTTGATGGAAAAAATGTGCGCGCTACTGCTCTGGCTTTATTAAAGGGCTCTGAGAGAAGAGGGTTGTGAAAAATTACGCGCAGGGTTCTTATGAAGAACAAAAAAAAGAGTACTTGATGAAAAGGGACGCGCTCGTTACGTTAAAATCTCTCTGCGAGATTAATAAATTCTGAAAAGTCGTCCTCTCCTTATTAAACGGCGAGAACGGAAAAGACACCGTGATACGAAGAACAGAGGGAGAGGTAGAAAATTCGAAAACGGATCGGATCACTCGCGAAGCCGATAAGCGAAACCGATCTCCTCCACCTCCGCCGAAATATATAATCCAGAAGCTCGGTTTATTTCGATCCGAACCCACACGCACACACACAGAGAGACAGAAGTCGGGCGATATTGCGGAGTCGCTGCCGCGCGATATTACGCGACATCGATATTGGCCTTTATTTCTGCGGGAGGGCAAGTGAGAGAGGAGTTTCGCGCGAACGAGAGGAAACGTCGTCGTCTCGAGGCATTGTGTATCGACGTATCCTGCGGAAGGAAGCTTATACGAGTTGATGAATTTCGCGCGGTTTCTTTATCTCGCGCTTTTTCTACACCGTGATGTGCTCGTGTCGTGTGAAGAGCAGGAAAGGGTGGGAGGATTCCTTACGACGGCGCGTTTGGATGATTGAATCGGCATTTTAGGGTGGGTTATTTTTGTAGCGTCGGAAGTGGTTATCGCGACGTTTTATTATTTACAGGACTTTAAACCGATCGAAGATGTATCCAAATTTGGTTTTTATAACATTACAGCTTATATCTTAATAATGATACTGACAAATATTTTGTCTTCGCTAGAGAGAATCAATCATAATAGAATGAATTCACGCAAACATTATACTTCTTCGAACACGGTATATACATAATGATTTTCAAACATTTGACTATACCAATTTTCACATTTTAATTAAACATAAACAGCCACCATCCCTTCTCCGCAATCAATATATCCCTTCGCGCCAGCCGACATAAGATATCCCTACGAAAACACCCGCGAAAGAACCCCACCTCCTATCACAGCACCACGAGCGCGAATTCAATTTTCACCTACCTACACACACACACACACCCACGTCACCACCACATTGACTCTGAAATTCCGGAACGAGCCCGCATCGGGTTTACATAATCAAACGCGTCCTGATAATCGAGAGCCTATGTAGGAGCCGCATAACGAGAGTCGAGAGCGCGTAACTCGATATATCGCCGTCTTTTTCCACCTCTCGCGCGCGCGGTCAGAACAAGCGTCGAGAGATAGAGATATCCTCTTTAACTCTCGGCAGCGCTTTGTGATGGGGCTATTCGGCGAGCGCCGCGGTGGTGGCGACGTTAATGAATCGAGTTGCGAGAGTGCGTTTAGCCGAGGAGCCGAGGATGGCACCATTGTTCGGAGGGTGTACGCTTTATTAGAGTTATGGTGCGGGAGTGGAGAAAATGTGAAAGGTTTTTTTTCGGGGTAAGGTGTGGTTGTAGTTTAAGAGCAGATGTATCGTTTGGTGGGCTTACGTTCGAACTCAATTTATAAAAATTTATAAAATTAAATAATTGTAAACGTGTGCGTGCGTACGTTATTTTAAATTTAAAATACATTCAATTAACAAAATACACAGTTTATTAACGAAAACAATTTAATTTCGAATATAATCTGAGATAACGCGGAGTTTTAGTTCAAATATATAATTAATTACAATTTCGATCGGTCACTTTTAAACTTGTTACGTGCGATACGAAAGTGGGCGAGGCTGGACGTCACTGTCATTGTGTAAATAGTAAATTCAGTTAGGCACTGTTTTCACTCAGACCCCGTGTGTTCCATCCTTGTTTACAACGGTTGCTGGAGTTGTGAAACGAACGTGTGCGTTTAATTATACAAGTGGAGTGTTAGGATGTTTGTATTATATACGATATTAATGTTTTGCCAATCGCGCTGAGATTTAGTGTATTAAGCATATATAAGTTTGTCGGTTACTCACGTAAATGGTAGTCAATGAATTATTGTATTATTATATACCCATGGTTTATTATACAGGATATGTGTTACTTTGATGAATTTTTCCAATGATACATAACGATATGTTAATTTACCAATATCGTGGCATTCGTATTAC
>JAPYZP010005601.1:0-13147 GCA_030522985.1 Torymus sinensis
GTATAGGGTGGAAAGAAGAAGGGCGGCGGTATAGCAGTGGTGGGTCGAGAGATCGGAGACGAGAAAATGGCCCGACGGCCGGCGAAATAGCCTTGCTCTCGGACTCGCTGGACGCGCGCAGGCACACAGACAGCGAGAGAGAAAAAGAGAGAGAGAGAAAGCGCTCGCCGGACTGGATACTACTACCTACCTACTTTTATATCGCCCGGGAAATAATGGGATTCCCATCATGAAGTGGATTTCCCCGGGGAGCGCTGGACATCGATGCACACGCGCGTCAAGAGATCTCCTCCTACCCCCCACACCGCCCCCCCCCTTTCTCTTTCCATCTCGCCGAGTCTAGTCAGAGGACTATACCTACTACTACTGCATCGAGAGCCCGAAATTCACCTGTCCGAGGGGTCGGTATCAACCGCCGATTATCCTGTCGCTCGTCGACTGCACCTATATACGAGCGTTAAAGCGGTCGCACCGGCAATCTATACATGTATATAGCTATCTTGCGTACGCAGTAGTAGCAGCAACAGCAGCTCCGATGCAACTGCGTGTGTGCACGCGCGGAAAATTCCCTCCTTTATTTGGGTCGTGCCGGCGCGCGCCCCGGCGGCCTTTTTTGGGGGAGAGATAGCGCGTGTGCGTCTTTTTCGGCGCGTGCATGGCCAAAGGGAGAGTGAGAGGGAGCTTTTGGTAATTGGATTGAGAACGAGCGGAATTCGTTTGAGAGCGCGCCAATGTGCGTGTAGTTTCGTTTTTGAGGATAAATTTTTTTTCGGCCCGACGAATTTTAGCCTACCCTCTGCGCATACATACATGCTCGCGAAGTTGCTGCTTTGACAGTCTGGGTGGAAGCGATGTTGCCGAGACTTGGAGAAATGCACGTGGAATGACCGGGAGGGAAGTGGAAAAATCGTTGTACGGAAAAAAAAATGTATAAAATGTGGTGTTGAAATCTTAGAATGATAAGTTGAAATGTATTATTTACTGTTTATGATTACATTTTTTGCTTTATGGTTATTTGGATTTGCAAGGACTCGTTTAGTGGTGGGTGTGAAAATAAGCAAAAAAAAATTTTGTATTATAACTTAAATTTAGATTGCTAAAAATAATTATTTTACTTTTACACAATGATATATTACGGTACTTTCTTTTTGTCTTTCAATAGCTTAATTTTTTCAATCTACGCAAAAGGCAAGTGAGAGTGAATAGTTAGACTCAATAAAATCTATAGAAAATTCTTCCCCAAGACTATATTTCTTATCTATTGAAAAATCATAGTTAAATTTTACAATTTTTCATTAAATTTATAAGGAATTTGAGATCTCGTAATTTGCAAAAAATATATAGTTATTATAGCGTGAATATAAATTCTTTAATAAAAAATATATATAAGTGACTGTTCAATCTTTACGAGTTTATGTGATTTTATGTAAAACTTAATAAATCCTGTGTCATTTGTAACTTGCAATATTATTATAAAATAAAATTTGAGTTGTTTTGGAAATTTTTATCTGACATAAATTTATGCGTACACAAATAATGATTGTAAAACATGAACTTTTTTTTTATATATTATGTCATACATTTATCTTTGCAAATGTTTAATATTCTGTAGTATTATACTACTATTTCATATCAGTTCATTAGTTAGATCTACTGAAAACTAATGGTAATTATAGACAATTGTAAGTAGTTAATATTGCCATATACTTATACTGATAAAGATGGTGATGACATCAATATTCTTTATCCAAACTATGTAAATTTAATTTAAAAATGGTTGGTTACTTACCAGTTAATTGCAGTGATCAAAATGTGTACCTCTGTAATTCTTGTTCATGCTTAGATCTTTACAACTCAACTCTGAATCCTCAAAAATTTTTATCTAATTTCCTCAGAATTTTATGTTCTGTTCAACTATTTAATTATTTTCTACAAGGTAAGTTATAAGCTACTATTACATTTATCACCAAAAATCTCACTCATCTACCACTCACGATACCATAACCACATTTTTATAACTCTTATTTTTTAATTATTCAAATTAAACATAACATTTCAATATATTTAATGAATTATGCAATACTTTATAAAGAACACATCATACCTATTCGAAATAATCACAAAAACTTCAAGCGTAACAAAAGTAGCAGCTTCCGCATCTGCGATTTTTTCTCTTGTGACAAACTATTTACTATACATTACTTGCAAGTTCAAACCAATCTAGGAAACCCGCCATTTTTGGCTTTTTCACGCGACGGTAAGGCAGTGCAACTTGGCCGATAAATCAGGTCTTTTCAATGCGGTGCGGCTCCAAATCAGACGACACACATTTTCGTACAATAACTTAACCTTCAACTGCAAAAATGACTTACTAATTCTTTTTAAAATGAGTATTAATAAAAAGAAGAATTATTTATAAGTTTAGTCGTCTGTAAAATAGAACATTTTTAACTTTATAGATACAAACACGAAGATAATCAAGCATAACTGGAGTTGCAAGTGCATTTATACTAATAGGTACTTGATATTTCTCATTTACGTTTTTAACTCTGTACTTAGACAAATATTACTTCAAATTTTATTTGTAAACTAGATATTTTTTAATCATTTCAGAAATATGACAACGCTTCTCAAAGTTTGTAATGGATTACAATCACTTAAAAATTTTCTTCAACCAAAGTAATAATTATAATTTTGGTATTTATAGATGGTATACTTTTTATGAACAAAAATTATGAATTACATATTTTTACAGATTACAAACTTTTAGTTTGCCAAATCGATTCGCCAATAAACTCAATCGTCCGAGAAAAAGATTTCCTCCATGGCTTATTAAACAAAATCGAGCGGTTTGTAAATTTATTATGTTTTATAAACTTGCTAGATTTAAAAAGATTTGATTTATATGTAAATATTTCCATCTTAAAAAATAATATTCTTATAGCAACATAGAGATGGTTTAACAAAAGAAAACAGAGAATTTATACAAAGTGTCATAAAAGATAGATTCCCTCAGCCAGATGCTTTTGGAAATCCATCTCCGTTAAAGTTATCAACAATTGAACCAGTAACTGAATGGAATACACGGTACAGAAGAACAGGAGTAATAGCAAAAAAGCTTGGTATTGTTCCAATGTGGATGAAAAATGGTAGAAAAATTCTCACAACAATGTTCCAAGTAAGTTTTATATACTTCAAATATTAAATTTATTACAATATTATTTTTGTGATCACATTCAATCAATATAATTCATTAGCTAAAGTAAATTTGTATAACAGATTATTCTTTCAGAAAAATATTTGTGATATATCAAATAAAGTATAACATTTTTTAGGTTGTTGATAATCATGTAATAAAGTATATTCCTCCAGAAGAATACAAACCTCAGATAACTTCAAAAAAAAGTCCAATACCTAGAAATCTTGGCTGTCTTATAGTTGGAGCTGAGGGTGCTGATCCACAATTGGTAAGATTCAATACTTATTATTGAAAGAGAAAAAAAACGGAAAAGAAAATAGGATTATTGTTTCATTTTATTTTTCATATGCACAGTTTACTAAAGAATATTGTGGATTATTTAATGAATCAGGAGTTTTACCTAAAAAAATGCTAGCCAGGTTTCATGTATCGCCAGAGGCAGCATTACAGCCTGGGACCCCACTATTTGCAACACATTTTAAAGTTGGCCAATATATCGACATTAGAGGAAAAACGTGAGTGTTTTTTGTGTTACTGAATATACTTAAGGTTAATGACAAATTTGATAACATTTTAGAATTATACGATTTTGAGTTTAAAAAAGAAATATATTTTTATAGAAATAAACGGTTTACAATTATTATAATAACTTTATAGAATAGACCGAGGATTCCAGGGTGTAATGAAAAGATGGGGATTCCACGGTATGCCTGCTAGTCACGGTCAGACAAAGACACACAGAAGGCCCGGTAACATTGGTTCAGGAGGACAAAAAGCTCGTGTAATGCCCGGAACTAAACTGCCTGGACACATGGGAAATGCTTATCGTATATTAAAAGGACTACGAGTAAGTGCAATCTAACAGATTCCTTCTTTTTAGTAGAGACCTTCAAATAATATAGAATACATATTAATAATATTAATTGTAGATAATTCGTATGAATCCGAAATTCAACGTCTTCTGGGTCCTTGGGCAAGGAACTGCCGGTGAAACAAACAGTTTAGTAACAATTTACGATACTATTCTGCCACTTAAATCTTTCAAAGCTTTAGAACAAACTCCAAATTTCCCAACTTACTTCCCAAATCCTGAAGAAGAAGCGTTGACAGAAGAAATGTTTGTAGACGATTTACATAATTTCAATGATCCAACCATTATGTATAAAGAAGATGAATAAATTCAAATAGTTATATTGTCAAAATCCTTTAATAAAATTTTGTTACAAAAACTTCAATCATTTTTTATTTTTAAGTTTTGAAATGTGAGTTAAAAAAAATAAGAGAAGACACATAAATTTGATTCGTCAATGTATTTGAAGAAAAAATATACATTGTTAATTTCAGATAGAATAAGAAACTTGATCGTTACAGCCACGGTATCTAATGTACGCTACATTTTTATTGTTGCTGCTTTTTTTCTCTTACAGAACGCTCGTAGTTATTAATTACGCTAATAAAGAATAATTACTCAATTTTCTTAGAAATCGATGCTATTATAAATTTAACATGCCTAAAATATACACGAATGGGTTATAAATGTAACATTATGAACCAAGACTCGGCGGCCCGTACAAGTGTTAAAGATTAATGCTTTACCGCGAAACAATACTCACTACTTTTTCTTATATATAACAAAATTTAATAATCACGCGTGTTCTGTTTAAATAACAATGATCAACTTTCTCATTTAAAAAGCTCGAAAAAGAGAAAATAATTTACGCTAAAGTCTCAACTGAATTAGCATCTTAATTAGACTTGTTTCACGATGTAAACGTTACAAATGGAAAATCAAATACGTTAAAAAGAATGAAGAACATAAGAACACAGTCGATTTGAGTCGTTGACTTATTCCTCAGGTCTTCTCGCTCGCACGGATCGTCGAAACACGAACGGCCCCCTTTTCATTTTACTTCAATAACAGCCCATCGCAAAGGCCAGTTCATTTTGCGTTGTGTTTTATTTATGTCTTTGGGCCCATCGTTTCTTTATTAAAATTTCTTGGTTCAGTACCAGCGCATTAATTATCATCACGTTTAACTGCGCGTCGACCGGAGCAATAAGGAGATGTGGAGAAAGGATAGGACGAGGGAAAGCAGAACTGCTCCAGGCTGGAGTTTGTCGGGGGACGGCACAATCGGATAGGGAACGTAAAGGACCACTCAGAACTTGAATCCTTCACTTGGAATAGATGTCGATGGATCGAATTCGAAGGTTCCTTCCCCGATTGTTGGTGGTACTATATTTACGTCATCAGTCTGAAAAGCAACATTGAATTAGAGTTTTATATTTATGTGTGAGCATATTTCATTCTCTTAAGGGGATACATAGCCGACATTCATTGATTTTTCATATTTATTTTTTAATACACATATTTTCTCTAATATCCGAGCAGAGGCACATTCTTAATAGTTAACTTTCATAATAGATTGTGCGCGTGCTTAAATATAAATTTGAAAAATACGAAAATTGATTTGAGAAAAATGAAAAATCAAATACAGAAAAAATCTGTAAGGCCTCCCCTTAACGAAGAAAATATTTCCGTTGCGAATAAATCATATAATTTTATGCTAAAAATCAGTGCTCGCAATACAAACATTTTCTGTAATTAAAAAAGAATTTGAAAAAGAAATTTACCTCATCTGAAAAGTATTGCTCAATGATGTCGTACGCTAATTTATAAATTTCTACATTTTCGTGACCCTGCAATGCCTCGATTTTATCCAAACCGCAGCACTCTTCAATCATGTTGGCTAAGGCTTCAACTTGTGGTCCAGCTAATTTGAGCATGTTGTGAATTCCGTCAAGTACGACTTGGACAACTTGAGTATCTTTACACGAAAGTAAATCACAGAAAGGAGCAACGACTCCTTCTTCGATGAGTCGTGCAACTTGTTCTTTATTTCCGCTTATCGTTAAATTACTAATTGCCCACGCAGCTTCCTTTTGTGTTTGGAATTCTCCCTGAGAAATTATTTTGAAAAGATTAGTTTAACTATAAGTATAGATATTTATGAGTAATATGTATAATGATGCACCCACCTTCTGTAAATTACGAATAATAAGAGGTAATAATTTTGCATCAATAACAGCTTGGACTTGTTGTTGATTACCAGCTGTGATATTTGAGAGGAACCATACTGCTTCTTTACAGATTTTCTCTTTTGGATGTGTTAACAAGTTAGGGAAGTGAGATAATACGTCGCAATTCAGAACTACTTGCGTTTGTTCATCAGTGCCAGTGACAATGTTGCCAGCTGCTCTCAAAGCAGCCGTTTGAACTTTGACTTCTTTGTGTGAGAGAAGAGGAATTAATCGCGGTACAACACCACTTTCAATGACCATCTGAATTTGCTCATTACCACCATCTGTTAGATAACTCAATGCCCACACTGTGTCAACAAGGATCTATAAAAGTAAAATAAAAAAATTAATAAAATATGGCAAAGGAAATATAGCCAAACTTTACACTTTAACTTTGTAGCAAAAATTCTCAATTTACATTGATATCCATGTGGTGAATAAGAACATTGAGTGCAGGCAATATTTCCTGAATTGTTTGGACTGGAGGGGGTGGGTCCTTATTTCTACACAGATTAACGATTACCCACGTTACATTACGCAGAAACGTGAGAGGTATATCTGGTTTAATAAAAGTTAATAGTGGCGGTACAACTCCAAGTTGTATTACATAGTCTCTTAATGCAGGACCATCACCAATTATGTTTCCTATAACAAAGTATAATTTTTTGATTAATAATCTTCATTTTTATACATACCAATTTATAGATACAAATTTCATTTAATTGAAAAGTTAATTTTACCTAATGCCCAAACTGCCTGTTCACAGACATTTGTTTGACTTGAACACAACAAATGAAGGAAAAGTGGAACAGCACCTGCTTGCACCACTGCATTTGTTTGAGATGATGTTCCACTAGCAATATTTGTCAATGCCCACGCAGCTTCAAACTGTAAAGATGGGCTAAAAAAAAATGAAGATATAAGTATACAGATTAAGTATATTTTATAACAAACTTCTATGTTCATTTGCAACTTACTTGTCATGCTGTTCAAGACACCTTACCAAAATTGGTAGGATGCCGCTTTCTATTAAGGGATCTATAGGTGGATTACGATCTGAAGAAAGCAACTTTCTGGCAGATTGCACAGCCTGTAACTGTTCAGCTGGATCTGAACTACCAGCTTTCATTACCAACTCTTCTAAGTTGGTCTTTGCTAACTGCTTATCAATGTCATCTTCATCTAACAAAAATAAAATATTAGTTTCATTAGTTATTTATGATATACATAAAAGAAACATTTTAATAATTGGGATTTGTATTACATACCAGTAGAGTCTGTGACTGGGACATTCCTCTTCTTTTGCAATGTCTCTTCACGTTTATTTTTTCTTAATTCCACTGTGACTTCATTTCTCCTCCTTCTCATTTCCTGTAAATTATAAATATTTTAAATTAATTAAATGTGTATTTATATTTATTAGCTATATATGAACAGATTGCATCATGTATTGCAATAAAAGCAAGGTGTTTTTATTATAGGTAAAAAGAATTAGTTTAATAACAGAGTATGCTTAGAAGTTAATACTTTTGAAGTATTGCAAAACATTACTTAAATGATAGCTGCATCAAAATGAAAATGCTTAAAAGAATATTAAGTAATGAATTGTTTTGATAGATTATTAGGGGACTTATTTTCACCTATCAATTTTTATATGGCTCAGATTTCTAAATTAGCTGTAAAACATGCTACAAAAGTTACTAACAAAGATACATTAATAATTTAGTATGATATACATATTAATCCAAATATTTATTTTATCATTGGACTGAAATTTATTATTATAATGCAAATAATAATAAAAATTGATGAAAAAATAGTTTCTGTTAAATTATATATTGATTTCTTATAGGTAACAACAAGTCTCCTGAAAACTTCTTTTTTTTTTACACAGAGTGGAATGTAATGGACGTAAATGTAAAGTATAACTAAAGTAAGTAATATATTAAAGGTCTTACACGTGACTGAAGTTTCATGATTAACGATACATTTTGAATCAAGCTAACCTTTCATAAGACTGTACATCTTTAACCCCTTGGGTGTGGGAGCAAAATTAGCTACGTGGGCTGAAAATGAGTAGAAAATACTGTTCAATGGACTTTTATCCCAAATATTCATATATCCACATTTCAAGCTCACTTGCTCATGACGATACGCGCCATCCACACGCAAGGAGTTAATACACTCAGCCATAATAGATTCAACCCTACTCCAGAATTCGCACTCAGTCCTACTCAAAATCCAATTATTATTTCTTACATATCAATACAGACGCATGTTTATACATTTGTAGAAGTATACAGGTGACAAGAGTATTTGCACGCATCGCTTTGAAAAATTTGCATCATTTAAAAAATTGAGTCACAACCAAATTTAATGTTGGATGATTCATCAGCAAATCATTTGCCAGTATTCATCGACTCATTCCTTCATCATAAATAAAGTCAATCTCAACAGCCAACAGCCATCATCATTATCATCAGCAATGGTCAGTTTTCCAGCCATCCAAGTCCCAGGCATCTCTTGACGCATATTTGACAATATACATAATCATTGTTCACATGTGCAAAGTACAATATTGCTCTTCAGCCGCTCTCGCTCATACAAGGAAAAAGAAAAAGTTTATGTACGTGTGGGTGTGAGTGTGCACACGCGGGGGAAGCGTGTGTGTGTACAGAGAAACAGTCATAAGGATCTGGGAGTACAAAACTAGAGAGTGAGAAAGAGAGGGACGAAAGATAGTCGAGAAACGAAGCAGCAGCAGCAGCGGCAACGGCGGAAGATGCGTGCCATAACGAGCATCCGTGCTAAAACGTTCTTCTCCCTCCCTCTCTCTCTCTCTCTCGCTCTCGAGCACACGACTTCCACCTGCTCCCCTCTCGTTCTCTCTCTCTCTCTCNNNNCTCTCTCTGTCTCGATCGCTCGCTTGCTCGCTCAAATTTCGCACGCCTTGGAAACGGCCGTCGTCGTCGTCCTCGCCCATCATCGTCGTCGAGGCGCGACGCGGCGCCATTGCCTCTTTCTCTCTCCATCTCTCTCACATCATGCCGCGCGCAAACTGTACATGCACACAGATACACACACACATTTCCATCATTATCGGACGCCCATTCCTCCATCAATACATATATATATCTACCACGCATCAATATTCTAACAAGCTAAAAGTCTCTCTCTTTCGCTCGATCACTCGAACGCTGCCATTATACTTCGCATGTACAACATATCTCGCAATATAGCCTCAGACACGACAAGAAAACTCATGCTCGCAGGCACATATACCTACTCCTCGCGCTCTCACACTCTTGCGTACTCGCACACACACACACACGCACACACATACACGCACGTTATTCTCAAGCAGGCTATGGGATACTTACATCCTGATCCTTCCCTTTGTTCTTGAAGACCATCATCCGATTCTTGTTGATCATCTCGGGCGCCATCCTGGCCGTCGGCTCCAGCTTGGCGGCGTGTGGGGGGACGTGAGAAAAAAAAACGTGCACGGCGGTGCGTGCGTCGATACGATACCGAGGAGCGACTACTGGCGCGTGCACACGACTGCTGCTCTCTTGGGCTCCTCGTTCTCTTCGCGCGGGCCTCTACGGTCCGTCCGTCCCGCTCTGACTATGGCCCGCGTATATGTGTTCGCGAGATCTCGTCTCGCTTATACTAGTCCCCACTCTCTCCTTTTACCACCGTGCTATGCTATCACCACGAGCCAATGTCACGAAGTAGCAACAACGTCGTCTTCGTCGCGGTGGTGCTGGTGGTGCTGCTGGTGGTGGTGGTCGCCGTGGCTCCGATCCGTTCCTCGTCCGTGCCCCTCGGCGAGTGCTGGCGACTCACGGGACGACACACAGCCGTTGATCGATAATGAGCCGGTGAGCGCGCTGTGTCTCTCTGGTGGCGCGCGGCAGCAGGCGGCGTTGATATGGCGGGCAAAGAGGAAAATTCGCGATTCGCTTTCTCTCTCTTTCTCGCTTTGCTCTGGTTGCGCGCGCGCGTCCGATATATATTATTGTGTGTGCTGTGTGTGTGAATGTCGGACTTCGGAGTGGTCACCTATACATATATATATACAGCTTATATATATATGGCTATGCACTCTCGCCAGTCGCGCGCGTATATACTTCTGCGTGTCGGCGTCTCGTCGCTGCATGCATGCCCCCGCGCGCCGAGAGATCGTTTACTTCGAATCGCCCTTTGGCAGCAGCTGCATTCCACGCGCTCGCGCTACTTTTGTCTCGCGCTCTCTCTCTTTCTCCCCCTCTCTCTCTCTAAGCTCTTTTTCCAACGCTTGGGCTGTACAGCGCTGTATGCACATGCACAATATAGGTACACAACTGTGCGCGCGTCACTATATAGTGCTGCTGCGCTGCACGAGGTGAGTGAGCAGCCGCCGCACGCTATGGAGGATCGAGAAAAATGTAGGTAGAAAAAGATTTAAGTAGGAAAACGTGCGCGTGCGCGTGAGCGGTCACGTTCCGTCGTGCGCCTCTATTCCCATTCGCAAAGAGAACTTTTCTACTTATCTTTCTCTATCTCATATAGCTTGACGCTCATTCCTATATATTTATCGTTATCCTTGGCCTCATGCACACGCGCACGCGTTTTTCTCTATAGGTACTTATAGATAAACGGACACACGTAAATAACGTATGTGTACGTGAAAGGTAGTTACAGGCATATAGGCAATAATAGGAGTAGGATAGGACGCCTAGCATATGGCCGTGAGACAATAGCCATATGTGTTTGGACGTAGAGGTCTCTAGCTGCTTGCTCGATTGATGTTCGAGAAGCGTGGTGGCGGTGGCGTATAGAGGTTAGGAACGGAGAAATTTAAATTGTGAATTCGTAGCTATACGGAATGAGGAACGGTGAGAGCTTTCGCCGGCTTCCGGTGTATTGCTATTGGACGAATGGACGATATATATAGCAAATGGTTGGGATGGTTGTTTGAAAACGAAATTCTTGCGTCTTGCGTCGTGATTCAGCAACAGAAATGCACTGAAAATTGCGAGAATTTTCTTAATTTTTGTTTAATAAGAATTATCGTATGAAAAGTTTATCATTTGGATCTTTGGTAAAATCAAAACCAATATTTTTGAATAAAATTTAAATAAAACGTAATTATTATTACAATCTCTGTGGGAAATTTTAAGATAGCTTTACGAAAAAATAAATAAGTACGATATTAATAAAAATCAAGTTTTGAGTTGCTATTACTGTATATTTTATTTGGAATGTTTGCATAATTTGCATAATTCCAGCCTATATATAGCCTATAGGCTGGAATAAATTTTAGCCAGTAAAAAAATGCATATTCTAGAAACCATCAAGGAAAGAGAATCAATGAAAACATATATGGGTCGACGAAGGTTTAGCAAAGTTATTAAATACTCTCGAAAATTTAAGATTTATACTTATGTATAAAGGTACAATAGTGGTTGAACTGCACAGAAATGATACAGAAAAATCGATTTTAAACTTTTCGAATTTGTGGAATTGATAAAGGTACATTAAAAAGATTAAAAAAAATAAATACAACGTTGCCTTCCTTTTCCATGCCAGTAATCTATTATCGGTAATGATTTTTGTAGTTTCTTCGTAGTTTCCATATAAATCGGTAGTGAATTTTGTTCAATACTTATTTATAATTCCAATTATATTATTATAATTATAGTTATAATTATAATTGGGATAAAAAAGGAGTTGCAAACAAAATGGCATGATTATGATTGTATACGCCATTTAATCAGCATTTTTTAGTTTTCAGAAAATTCTAATCAATATAAGGATCCAAATTTTGTGTTTGTATAGCCGATTAGCAAAGGAAGGATTTATATTTTCATGTTTTTATATGCGAGAGACAGTCGTTTTCTTGTTTTCTATATTTTTAATAATATTCGAGTGAAATGATACCGTGAAACTTTCTGAAATGAGTTAAAATATTTAAAATATAGAGTGGACGAGTTTTCAAAATTGAAAAAAAATTGTAATGACCCACTTTTGTAACCGCGCTTTCTTTAAACGATTGTAGAAGGCAGGAAATAGCTTTTTTTAAACTTTCTAGTATCATCAAAATCAAATAAAATGACGATACCGGTATGGTAGGGATCTATACCACTTTTTCACATCCCGATTTGGAAATTGCAGTAAATAAAAAAATATTGCTAATCAGAAATTATGGTTTTATTTTTATGATACTTATTATTGACTTTGTCCAAGATTTGTAGAGAAGCATAGCGACTCCGAAATTGGTCGGAAAAGAAAAGGAGATGGCACGGCCTAATTATTGCTTAATGCAATAGTTTATTTCATGACTTTCGACGCAATACATATTAATCTTTTAAAAAATATATGTAATCTTAATCAAATGATATCTATAGTTATCTTCAAATGTAAACATCAAAACAATTTCATCAAAGATCACGTTCAATTCTTGCAAAAATGTACCTATGATGGTTTTTGCTAATTGGTATATTCATTGAAAGTTATTATAATCTAGATTTATCGTGTAAATAAGACTGCGCCGGTAAAAACGCATATATAGTAAAAAGCATGCAAAACAGAGAAACTATGCACATATATTAGCATACCCTCCTCTGTCCTTATTAGCAATGCGAATACAGTATTAAAGATACTGATACTGACAGCTTATGTCAAAGTGAGCGTAACGCGCGAGGAGAAAACTCTGTTTGAAGCGTGTATGTACAAAAATATATATGTAAGTGTTAAACAAGTACCAAATTCATTTCCATTTCGACCGTTGTATGTAGTTTTCGAGCGGGTATCGCAATTCATAAAATTATTTGATCTGTTAATTGTTTCTATACGTAAAATTAGCCAAATCTGAATACTTTT
>JAPYZP010005605.1:0-12958 GCA_030522985.1 Torymus sinensis
TGAGGTGCGACGAAGGTTACAATAGATGGTATGCGTCGGATTAACGTGACTAGACTAATGCGCACGGAGGGGGGGAGCCTTGCGTGCTAGAGTCGAGCGAGAGAGAGAGAGAGAGAGAGAGAGAGCATCATAATATCATCGGTGTACATAGTGAGAGAATAGTTATAGGGGCAAGGGACGGGTCGTGGCAGTTAGGATAGAGGAGGTCGCGGTAACCGATTTCTTCGAGGGATGAGCTACGTGGAGAAGAAGCGATCATCTCTCTCGATCATTGTCCTTCGCTCCGAGCAGTCGTGCTGAGCAAGGAATAGTTTGGATAAGAGTGTGTGTGGTAGAAGCCAGTAGAGTAGTGTGTGAGCGACAAGAGTCAGTGGCAGTGGGTTTTTCTTCTATAGGGAAGTTTCGGCTCGAGGAAGATTTAATGGTGGATCGTGGAGATATTGGGTTGTGTTGAACGTGAACTTTCGAGTCGTGTTTCCAAGTTTATTTCATTGTAGGTGCACGCGAGAGATTCGAGTTCTGTTCTTCGTGATTTCTTTAGGTTGTCCAGCAGCACTAGTAGAGGAAGCCGAGACGACCAGGGTCCGACGAAACATCGCCACTATCTTCGTTATCAAATAAACGTTAATATTATTATTTAATTGATTGTGTTTATTTAATAGTTATTGTGCCTCCAGTGTGATTGTCCGCTCGAGTCTTCTTTCAGGTCTCATTAATGAGAAAATTGCGTTCGCTAAGGGTGATCAGTAAAATTATTGTCTCGTTGAAAGCGTTATTGAGGATTGTTGTTGCTGGGGTTTTGACCCCCCTGTTCGAGAGCGGAGTTTCTAGCCGCGGCAGAGTGCTGCTATTGCCGTCTGTTTAGTTCAAGTCACTCATAATACTCTAGTGATTTAATCGAGATTATAACTAAATACAACGTCACATATAATATAATAAAACTAACAATAAGAGGAGAGAAGAATATCACAGATTTCTTTTTGTGAGCAGATATCACACTCGTCAGTTAAAGTACATGATTAGGCCATTCGGCCAAGTCCTTACAAGTACAACTAAACCTACGCATAGCTCGGACTGGTAGCTCCTGACGCCACATAAGAGGGACTAGGTATCACAATCGAGGAGATATTGGCGATCCGCCCTCTTGAATGTGTGATATGACGGAATGTGGTGCAGGGAGGGGGGAGAGACTTCCAAAAGCGCGCATCTTAGACTTGGAAAGTTCTTTCACCCGTTTCCAGAGACACAGCATAAAGCGTGAGCTCTGGCACTATTCTTGAAAATATCAGCCAAATAACTGGGCTCTCGCATACGTGTGATTTTGTATAGTAGTAAGGCTGTGAAGTAAAGTCTGCGAGAGTCCGAACGCTGCCAACCCAGGCGCGTCCAGTAGGGTGTGATATGTGCATCCCTCCTAACCCCGAAGATGTATCTTACACCTATATTGTTTAGTCGATCAAGTCTGAGCTGTTGTTCGTCCGTTGCGTCTAACATAAGTATACCACGGTGCAGTAATCTAAGTGAGGTTGAACTAGTGTCTCGACTAATCTTTTGCGTAGTGTCTCGGTGGTATATGTCCTAATAAACAAATTGGTTTCTAGCCAGTCAGAGTTACCATTTTCATTGGTAATAAGCATTTGGGAGCGACCTTGTAAGTATGATTTGATCCACAGGAGAGCCGATCTGAAGAACCCTAACTGACGGAGCTTTTGCAGCAACTTTGATGGCGATACTGTATCAAAGGCCTTGCTAAAGTCGAATAATAATAGTATCGTCACTTTCTTTTTGTCTATGGCCATGCGTATATCGTCAGTCAGTTTAAGTAACGCTGTCTGGGTACTATGGTGTTTTCTCCGAAATCCGGCCTGGAGGGGGTCCAGTAGATTACTGTTATTAAGATACTCCGTGATGTGGCCATAAACAATCTTTTCGAGGACCTTGGAAAGGAAACAGAGCAGCGCTATGGGACGAAAGTCCGAAACTGTTGATGGAGTTACCTTCTTTTTAAGCGCAATTATCTGTGCCTTCTTCCAAGAGCTCGGAAAGATCCCCTGAGCGAAAGAGGAGTTAAAAATATTTGTAATATAATTGCCAATAATGGGTAAAGCTTTCACTACCACACTTTGTGGAACTCCGTGTACCCCCTTTGCCTGTGAGGAGAAGTGACAGATCGCAAGGATCACTTCACTTAAGTTAACTGGTTTGAAAGAAAAATCATCTTCGTTTGCAGTTAATATGATGCCCGTTACTTCTTCTATATTTTCAAAGGGGAAAACAGAAATCCCAGCAAAGTATGTGTATAACTCTCCCGGCGTGAAACCATTAAGGACTTCCTCTTTTCGTTTTGGCAGGAGGCCGACATTTCGCATTTTCTTCCAGATATCATTATTAGCATCAAGAGCGTCCGTGAGATGTCTGTGTAGGAAGGAGTCACGCTTTTGAGTGATGCGTATGTCGATCTCGCTGCTGAGCCGAAGAAATTCATGAAGCAGTGCTACACGCCCCGTACGCTTATAGTGTCTGTGGGTAGCATCACGTCTATCTATGGGTTACCTCAACTCAGGACCAAACCTAGGAGTATATTTCTTTCTAATATTAATAGTTTTTAATGGTGCTAGTTGATCAATAGTAAGATACAAATTTTAATTTTAATTATGTAAAGCGCCCTCCAAATCAGATTCAATTGAATTCATGCCCACCCAGTCACAGCTAGTCAGCAATTCATTGAGGTTGATTGGACAAATATTTTTATAATCTCTGTAAGAGAATGAATCTCTTACAGGGACTGGCACTAATGTATTGACGGTAACTCAAACAAGTCGGTGTCCTTTTGCATGGCAATATGCGGGGGTCTATATATAATGCCGATTAAAATGGGAGGAGAGCTACCCGCTGTACTTCACAAAAAAGATACTCTGGGATATATGGTCTTTCCAGTCCCTCGGTGTTAGAGGATGCTAATTGAGTGACTCTGAAGTCGCTGCGTACGTACAAGGCAACTCCACCCTCATTGATGTTACGGTCTTGTCTAGTCACCGAATAGCCGTCGATTTGAATGAGACTGTCGTCGACTCGGGGGCCCAACCAAGACTCTGCTCTAGAATCCCAAAGAAGTGGTAGGAGGGATCCCAAAGAAGTGGTAGGAGGGATCCCAAAGAAGTGGTAGGAGGGATTCTTAGCCAAGTATAGGCGAAATCTCTCAAGACGGGGTCTTAGCGAGTTGATGTTGTTAAAACCTGCCCTTAGGAAACTACCACCCACTCTCCCTCTAACAGCAGTCGAACCTAGTGACGATGCCCGTGCCGACTCAGTAGCCTGTGCTGCCCCCTGCCTCTCATTAGCAGTGTTGCTTAAATTGTTACTTGGCAGATGTTGTTTTGGGGAAGGCTGGCACGCCGTGTGAATAAGTCGGCAGCCCCTGTGCAATGGACCTCAGGCTTTTAAAAGCCTGGAATTTCTCGTATGGTAACATTTCATTAATAAAGATTTTACGGTTTGACATGCAAGCAGCGGGCAATGCATCTGAGCGCGAACCCAAGCCCCTATCCGTCTCACCACCATTCCTCTCGGTCGAGTCTCGCGACCGCAGGACGCGCGCTTCGAGAATGTTATGTTTAATAAAAGAAGGTAGGATCGTTCCGAGCGCTGCATAGGCAATATTATACAGCTCATCTTCACAATCTTTCTTCAAAATACCATTAATTACTACCTCTTAGCACTCAGAACCACCAGACGCGAAAGCCGCGACAGCAGTCCCCGGCCGATAGAAAGGGGATAAAGTTGACATACTACGGTCGACAGTAGTGATGGAGCCATCAGTTCCGTAAGCTACTTCTTCCTCCTCTCTTTTATTTTTGGCGCTTCTGTGAGATTCGCTGTAAGCACGCTGAAGGCTCTCAGAGCTGCTAAGCGTTTTGTCGACTGTATTTTTTATTAATAAATTGTCCTCGAGAAGCAGCTAACTTTTAGTATTAATTTGTTCTAAAATTTTATTTTGTTTAATTATGTGGTCCTCGAGAACAGAAACCCGCATAGAGAGCTGCACATTGTCGTTAATTTGTGCATCTGCCTGTGCAATGGAAGTACTGCACATCGCGGGGCTCCGGCCCTCGAGAGATCTAAGCTCGTCTAGCAGCTTCTCGAGCATGTCAAACCTCTAAAAGAAGAGCTCCAACGTGCTTACAGGAATTAAAATATTTCTAACACCATCCAGATTTACATCCCCCAGCGGTGGGGGCAGTACCTGGATGGTCGCGGGAGTTCGCACAGGAATGCTCGCTGTCAGTGCTTCCTCGTAGTCCTTTTCCGTCTCGTCAGCGTGGACTGCACGGTCTGAAGGTAGCAGTAATGATGATGATGAGAATGATAACGGCGCCTGCGTGACTGTGACCCGCCCGACACTATCACTCAGCTTTAGCTGAAGCGCCTGCGTGCAGTTTACCTGCTCGATGTCTCCCTCTGGCTCTCCTGGCCCCTGCGCTCCGGCTGCCCATCCCGCGGACTCAGCACTGGCAGCAAGCAGCGAGCGAGACGCGTACGCGTTGCTGCTGCGCGAGGAGATCTTAGTAGCAGCCGTCAACAAGCCAAGAGGCGCGCGATGGTGGGGGGCGGCAATGACAGAAGAATTAGACGTGCGTCGCGAGAGCGACGCACAGATGCACACCTGCGCGCTCATGGGCTTGACAATATTCGACGCCTTGACTGATGATGATAGCTGTTCCTGGCTCCGGCATGAGTTACACGGGGCACCCTTTTTTTTTACCGGAGCATTTGGCATGGCACGGCCGGCCACATTTCGAGCATAATCTCAGCTGTCTCGTCGATGATTCACCACATACAGCGCACCTATTCTCCATGTTCCACTACAATAACACATGATCAGCTCTGTTGTTATTGACAGCTTTCCGTCTGCTGTCGGTTGGCCCGCTGAGTTCAAATTTCGCCGTTGGGATGCTTGAAAAGCTGCCGCCGTGGGAATCGTGCGTCGACTTGCAGCGTGCTGCAGTGGAGTGGAGTAGTGATGGCCGGCTGATGTTGATATGTGGTGTTGGTGTTGATGTTAGCGGTAACACTCACCGACGATGGAAGCCAATATTTGCTCGTTGATGGTAGTTGTGATTGCAGGCCTTGGAGGTTAGGGCAAGTGTCATCTATGGAAAAGTAACTCCTGGCTAATAGAACACCATGTAAAACATGGGCCCTTAGGCGGAGAGATGAGAGCCGGTGGAGCTACTTTCCTGTTAACAAAGCACTCCGAGGAGAGAAATAATATTTCAGAGATGCTCAAATAAGTCGGGAGCAAAAATTGACGATGTCGACAGTTACCCGACCAGAGAGAGAGAGAGATACCTCGTGCCACGCCGCGCCCGATCCACCGTAATACGTCCGCCACCGCCGCCACGGCTGCAATCATCTCAACCTCGCCCACGAAGCGAGAGAGAAGGAGCGTAGAGCCGACTTCGACGCCGGAAAGCCACGAGGCCCGCGCCCGGAGAGGATCGAGTGAGAGTAAGAGAGAGAGAGAGAGCTCTCGCCTCCTGGGCTCGGCACGCGGAGGACGTGCGACGAGGTACGTCCCCTACCTCCTGCCGACCACAGAGAGGGATCAAAAACCTCTCGTAGATTCACCCCGTTACAATATATATATATATATATATATATATATTATATATTATATTTTTCATGTAAATTAGCGATATACCCTATAGGATACTTTTATGTAAATTATCCTCTTATCCTTTCTTGGAAAATAGTGATCCTCTCTTTAAAAAATAATGAAGGAAATCTCGTCGCTTCCAGCGAAGACTAGCACATTTCAGAAAAGCCCTATTTTAAATTGTCATTTTAAAAGCTTTTATGCGATATAAATTTGTTTAGAACATGACAAATAAGAGGTATCATGTCGATACCAAACGTTAATGCCCGAATAAATAAATTTATTTGACAGTAAACCTTTTAAAATGACAATCTAAAATAGGCCTTTTCTGAAATGTGCTATAGTCTTTGCTGGAAGCGACGATCTGTCTTCATAATAAAACTGTTTTGATTGGTTGTTGTTGGATCATTTGATTGGTCCACATAGAATAAGCGCCAAAATCGAGTATGTTTGAATTTTGAAGATTGAATTTTAAAGTATTTAAATTGTATAATTAAAATAGTATAAGAAAAATTTCATGATTTTATTTATAAACTTACATTATTATCGTAAGCTATTTGAAACAAGCTTTTAAAATTAAACTGACTAACTTGATCATGTTCATAATCTCAAAGACAACAAAACAAATTAATGGAGAAATAATACGCGCGAAGCGCGTTGAATGTAGCTAGCCTGGTAAATAAATAAAAAATAAATAAATAAAAGTATTTATTTATTAAATTATTCTAAAACTGAATTCTGTACCAAAAATATTTATAATCATCTTCTTAAATATAATTCTGTGAATGAGGGACTGAAAATGATAATGCCTATATTATATATATATAAAATTACATATCTATATAACGTCTATACATGTCTATACGCGTGTGTCTATATCTAAATATTATTTTTGTTTTCATAATTATTATAACTTAATAAAAAAAAACAAAATTAACAATTTTATAATTTTCACAATTCATCTAATTTTATCTGCGATTTTTATTTTGCAGTGAAATAATTGATGAAAACTTAAAATTTGAATTTTGAACGATATTATAGCAAAAGAACGTCTTAATCGTTTGTAACAATGCTTATTCGTAAGGATATTATACTTTGTGTGTGAGAATATCAGAATCATATTTAACAAAGGTGGTTCGCAACTGTAACGTGTTTTTTTTAATCGCTGGTGCAGTTGCTAAAATTTTGATTTGTTAAATTAATTAAGTAGTAAGTCGTTTAGTTTTTGCGATGTAATAAGTAATGAAGTAAAAATCTTAATAATTTGTCAAGGTCTTAGTAATTATAGTGAAATCAGCAATTACTTGTGTTAATTTACTTAAGTAATTCGTTGCAATAAAATAAAACCATTTAGTTTAAGAATTACTTATAATAAAACAATTTAGTGTAATAATTAGTTATAATAAAACAATTTAGTGTAACAATTAGTTATAATAAAACAATTAGTGAATGTTAAAAAATGAGGGGTCCAAAACCTAGTGTACCTGATGAAAAATTATTAGAAGAATTGAAGAATTTTGAAATTTTTGAGAATGGTGCTTTAAAAAAGAAGAAAGATGGTGTCTGGCAAAATATTTGTGAATCGTTCAAAAACTTAATAAATCCTATAAACTTATATTTTCGTATTAGCCAGAACAGAAAGAATATCACTAGTAATTACATAGAAGGTAAAGGTTTAACAGGAATCATAGGCTACAATCACAGTGTTCTTGACGATAATGAAGAGATAGACAATGTTGACTATGATGATGATGAAGATGAAACGAGTCCACCAAGGAAGAAAGTTAATTCAAAAAAATCAAAAAACCTTAAATTTGACATAACTCTAACTCAAGAACAATGGTCTCAGATATCGCCAGTCAAAAAAACGTTTAAAGAAGGACAGGAACAAGAGGTTTTGCAAGAAGGTTGGTCTGACCTTATAAAAAAGTTAATTTGGGATCAAGAAAAATTACCCTGCGCTTTTACGTTTAAAAGACACATTGTTGATGATTACAAAGCCTACATTATTATTAATGGATATTGTACGATATGCAACTCAGATATCAATCTGTTTTGTTACGACAAGCCCTCCCATGGACTAATAACTTTTACAGTTGAAACACTTAATTCTCATGGAATTCCTCATGAAAAAAAAAAATAGACGACAAGGTCTACAAAGACAAAAAGTAAAAGTAGAGCTGAAAAACAAGAAACCAAAACAGTGGCGGAGAGAGAAAATAGCTGAAGAAATGGATATGGGAGACCCCGAACCACCTTTTCTTTATAAACTGAAATCTCTTCAAAAAGCATCTCAAGATTCAAAAAATGAAGAGCTTGGTATCGTCAAAGGTTTGTCAGTTATGGATTCCGTGGAAAAGATTTCAAATGATATAGAATTTAAAACGTACATAAGAAATATTGGAACAAAAAGATGCTTTGTGACGTATTGGTCCCCGGATCAAATTAGTTTATTTAATGATATTGTAAATGATATAAATAACCCATGCTCAATGGATGCTACAAGTTCAGTTATTCTATCATTGAATAAAGAAAATGATGATAAAAGGGATTTCTTTTTAACTGTTCTGCTAACCCAAATCAATAATAACATAGTGCCAGTATGCCAAGCCATCTCAGAGATAAATGACACGAATTTTTATACTTGGTGGCTTAGGGAGTTCAAAAAATCCGGAGCATGTAATCCAAAAGAAGTTGTAACGGATATGGGCAAGGCACTGCAAAATGCTATATGTCTAGCATTTAACTTTATGTCTTTTAAGATGTATAATGATCAATGCCTAGCAATTTTAAAAGGCCATTATAATCATATTAAATTAAAAACACAGTTGAAAACTGATATTGCCCATTTTCTACATGCAGTTGCAAGATGGGAATGCATTAAAAAAGCAACATCGAGAGTGCAAGAGCTGTATAAACGATGTGTGGGGCTTCATGACATCAATTGATAATTTAAATGATTTTACTGAATTTTTGAAGAATGTGTTCATAGTTGCGAAAATTAAAATGCACCATGAAAAATGTGCTGATGCATTGAAGTATCTAATTGAAAGGATTAAGACTTATAAATTCCATAAAGATACTTCAACTGTAACATTTAATGAAGAATATGTCATTGAATTTATTGATGAAAATGTTGATGATATTCCAGAGTCAGAAACTTCAATATTTAGTTTTATCGAGAGTATAAAGGTGAGTGTTGACATAAATGAATCATTTACAAACATAGACTTTCAAACTCCGTCAAATGACTACTTTCTACCTGAATTTGTTCAATTATTTGGCAACTTATGTAAAGAGTTTCCATGTTGGACAAATGTGATGAATAAGTATTTTGACAATCACAGAATGGTCTCTACATCAGCTCGATCTGAGGCTTATTTTGGAGATGTAAAATCTTCTCTACTGGAAAATAGAATGCCACTGAGATTAGACAAGTTTCTCGTTAAACATTGTCGTCAGCTGGAAAGTGACATGAAAGTTGCACGTGCTGCTGTAAACAACTTTTATGCACAATTGTTGGACGAAAAATCAAGACAGAAAAATAAAAAGAAAAAAATTATAGAAAATGATGATTACCTTTTACAATCGGAAAGATGGAAAAATAAATATTCTATTATTGAACCAGAAGAGGACGATGAAATTTTTGACCAATCTAATGAACCAAATTATAACATCATTAACCTAGATCATAGCTATTCTAGTTCAAAATTATTAGATAAAAGTAATGAAGTACAAAATACGTCAGATGGAAAGGAGAACAAAGATTCAAATTATTTGAATATGTCTGTAAATAATATTGTGGAATTTGATGCAAATATTCAAGCTTCATCATCTATATTTGAAAATGATTATTATAGTCCAAAAGATGTAGAAGAATTTATTGAACCAATGCATATTCAAGTTGAAAATAACTATGATACGAAAAAGTCAGACCATGATATTAAATCGGGAGCAAATAATCACTTTTCTATTTCAACACAACTTCCAGTATGTTCAAGAGGCAAATTTGTGACGCCAGCACCTGACTTTGATCTTCACCTGCAGAAAACAACAATCAAAGTTAGTAATACATCTGAGAAAAAAGGAAATCTTCAAAATGGAAATATGCTCAAGCCAATAAAATATTATAGCCAACATATTGTATTAGTTAATACATGTCCATTTGATGGTATAAGCGAAATTTTGGCTAATTCTTGCAGTATACAGTCATTTAAAGAGTTTATTGAAAAAAATCAAGATAAAACAAGTGCAGCAAAATATGAATGCTATGCAACTACACTAAAGCAAATGTATACCAATGGAGTATCATCTTCGTTATATACAAACCGTGTATATATTTTGGCCTCATTTTTTAAAATTGATAATGGCTATATGAATTGTAACAATAATGTTAATTTTATTTTTACAAAATTAATGGAAAATTATGATGCAATCAAGGAAATAATTACTTGTGATAAATGTTTGAAAGTATTAGAAAAAAAAAATGTGTAGTACCAATTCCAAACACAAACATTATTTGGCACAATGACTACCAGAATCTTGAAAGTGCTTTAGAAAAATATTTTCAAAAAAAATCAAAATACTGTCAGAAATGTGCAGAAACCAGTGCATATAGTGAATTTTTGTTAGGTTCATATTTATATATAGATGTCGAAGATGCCTATAAACATTCTACATATGCTGCTGAGAAGAAAATTGATGCACAAAACTTTAAAACTGAACTTAATAAGCTACCAACAATATTGAAAATAAAAAACCATACCTTTATATTAAGTGGAGCAGTAGAGTTCATTCCTCCTACAATAAACGGTGGCATGGGACACTATGTGGCATATTGTCGCAGACTCACAGGTTCCTGGATACAAAGGAATGACTTACTGAAAAGGAAGAAAGTATTTAAAAACAATTTACCAAGTCTTCGGCTTGCTGCAATATTTTACATCAAATGCAACATGTAAAATGTAAATTCAGTCATAGGTTTAAGTTAGTTTTTTTCTTCCGTTACGTTTACCAATAAATTTATAAAAATTTTTTTAAAAATTGATCAAATACAATTCAATGTATATAATCAACAAAAAATAAGGAAAATGAAAAAAAAATAATAAAGTGCTCCGAAATAGCAGCCAACTAGCCGAGTCGAGTATGTACATACATTATACATTCTACTACTATACTTATTCAATGGCCGTGGTTCTGCCATTCGAGATTCGATATTATTCGATACTTATTCGAGATTTGATTTGACATGGATTTGACTACGTAATTACCGTTGGTTTGTGACAAGCAATGCATATACGTAACGGCTTTGCTTTTATTGTCGTTTTACACTTTACGAAAAAATTATGTATTGTCGATCATGGTATTGTCAACAATACATAAAAAAGAAAACATCTGTAAAGGCGAATCGTTTGTTTTGCCTAGAAAAGCAAAAGCCTTCTCGAAACGGAGAGCTGGTCGAGCCCCAACTACAAGAACTAGTTGCAAAGTGTTTGCAGGCGATTAAGTAGTACTTATAATCTGAAATTTTGAGATCCAATCTTGGCAGTTGTACTAGCTTGTTATCTTGCAGCTACAAACAAACTATACTGATGATTTGGTACTATTTTTATTTTATTATCTTATCAATTGTTTTATCAAATTTAAAAGACCATGTACGCTAATATTCTTTCTAGGTCAATTTCCTTTCAGTTCCCAGAAACTCTTATGAGAAGGTTAGAACTTTTCAATCTCATCTAGCTACATTAGATAATGGTGCAAATTTAAAAGATGTGGACACTGCCACGGCTCAATTTCCCGTCGATCCTTGATTTGCTAAAATTATGTTCATTGTTTTGTAATTGTAATAGGGACTACAATTCTCAGTGGCACAGCTATGTTGGCATATGAATGATGAATAAGTAAGTATGTTAAAGCAAATTACCAGTTAGTGAATACTGTAGATTAATGAATAATTCTTAAAGTACATAAGAAAGTATAAGTAAATTGTTAGGAATCTTTTTAGGATGAAGCAAGCGAAAAATTTAACAAAGGAAATCTACAGTAGTAATGCTGGCAATTTTACGAGCTGCTGACAACTATGAAGGCCTGCAGAGTGTTCGTGGATATCACAATTAATTTTGATGCGACCAAGGGATATTTGGATCTGGTCATTATATACCTAAGTCTGATGATTTTGCTGTCTTGGATGGAGGACAGAAAGGCAGTGTTGGGGCTGTTCAATGCTGCGCACGAAATGGTGCATAGCCAGTCGTATCCTGGCTTCCCCAGACTGGGACAGATAATCATGGACTACGATGCACCTTTGAAGAAGCGCTCGGAGGAGTTTGTGCCACATGCTATGTTATTGAAAAATGCACTGATCTCTCTGTTACCCATTTATCCTGGCAGGAACACATCAGCCAATGTCTGGAGAACGGACCAGAAATTGAGCCTGGTGGGCAGCCCTGGACAGATACTGAAGGCTGCTGCTACTGATACTATGTTGTGCAAAACACTAAGTTTAGATAGAATTGAGAGGGATCATTCTGGGCTTCACACTATGTCACAATGTTCTCAATCAGGAGCAGCCCAGCAAACTTTGGATCACAGCACTGGAGTCTGGCTGGATTTTGGCTCTCTTCAGTGACGAGGTTATTTACATTCAGCAGTACGTGCAATCTTTTCTTGAGAGGCTATAGAAAGGCTATAGAAAAAGTGTTGGAAGTTAGAGTGCTACACTACAGTCACGCAGCACACAAGGCTGGATATAAACACAGAGAGAGAAGAAAGTTCTTGAGAACTGCACTGAAGGAATTAGGTTTAATTTTGACCGATCATCCTAGACTTCTCTATCTCACTCCAGGGATAAAGTTTTATGGTTCCTGAGACACAGGGATAATCGTCCTCCTAATTAATGCATGGATAAAGGAAGAGGAGGAGAAGATTGAGTTGACAGATAGCTATCCAAATTATTGTTTCCCTGTTGGCAAGGCAATCCACATCAGAAGGAATATTTGAAAGTGTATTTCCTGGTACTTCAAGTATGTCATTTTCTGATGTCAGGACAGGTAATATTTTTTTGGAGTTAAATAGTCGTATATCATTGAGGGTAGATTACATTTATTAATAAGTGCTATACTGATTGTAGGTGAAAAGTGTAAAGCCATATTCAAAACTTCAGATGAAATTGTCACTAGTCCCCATATAGGGGATATGTTTATATGGATGCCCAAAGAGCACTTGTTTATTCTTGTTTATCCTGTAACGGTGATGCATTCCATGCAATCTGGTTATTTAGACAAAGCTGAAAAATATACAGAC
>JAPYZP010005609.1:0-11157 GCA_030522985.1 Torymus sinensis
CAGACCATCCGATATACCATCCGATGAAGAGATGTTGGCAAGATATCACGTCCCTGGTTTGAGGTTATGTCGGCGTCATCAACAGGAAACTTGCTCCAGACTCATAGAAGTGCATCGGAATCGTGAAAATCTTAGAGAGAGAGAGAGAGAGAGAGAGAGAATTAGGCCAAGGTGGTGAAAATCGATCGCGTAGATCCAGAGATAAAGTGACACACACACACATACGCACACATACCCACCCACCCACCCACACACACAGACACACACACACACTCACACATCCCTACCGACATTTTCGAAAATCATGTGATTTTTCTAACAACTTCAATTATGTTTCTAGAGCGATTTAACGAAACTTAAAATTTTACATTACAAAGCTTCCTCTCGGAGGAAGCAAAATACGACATTAAATTCGATAGCTTCTCATGGAACAAACATTATCAAATGTAAAAAAGCGAGGGGTATGAAACTTAACGACTCATAGGTAATATCGCTGTTCTCTACCGCCGCTGGAAGTGAACCAGAAAAAGGTGTAGAGCGATACTCAAATGAAATAAATCAAAAGGTAGAAATTTATATGCCAGTTGCTTTCAATATTTATAACAAATTTGTGGGGGTGGTACATATCGTGCAAACTAGTAACCTTTTTCACAGTTCTATACACAATTTGATAATCTTGAAAACAGGTTTAAAAACTGTCTTTTCCGTGATTTTGATTTTCAGTGTGTCAGAAACACTACCAATGTATATGCTAAAATTTGTGTCAAATCAAAACCGAGTAACTTGGAGAATCGGCATTAAAATTTGTCGTGACGCTTACTTTGGAACCGCGATTTTGAATTTTGATAAAAATAAAAACATTATATGTATTTGATAACATCTTGTATAAAATAGGAGTCAATTCCTTGACAAACAGTCTGCTTTCATTGTTTTTCACTTTTGGCCACCATCTTGGATTCCATTTTGATTTTCAATGAAGTAGAAGCATGACTGATGGTTTTCAGTAGAAATTTACTATGGAAAACGTATTTACCAACATTATTCACGAATTAAGGACGTTCACCGGTTAAAAACGAACCGATGAACGAACATTTATATAACGGATGTGATAGTTCTAATGTAAAAAACGTTATTCTTATATAATTCTAAGGGATTTGACAAGATATTAAAAAAAATTAATAATTGAAAATTTGGAATGTTGCTACTGTAATATTGCTTACGAAAAAAGTACAACAATCTATTATGGAAATCTTTATTTTCGATCTGATTTTAATGGGATAGGTCTCATTATCTTCCCGATGCGATTTGAGGCAGTGGTTGCCATAATATATTATGTGGCATGTGAGTTTTATAAATAAATGTACGCCACGGTTCCGTTTTTGATAATTTCTCAATGATATTGTGAACAATATGTAACGACTTTTGTTGTTACATATTAATTATTTAGCTTTGTTAAGTTACTTTAACCTATTCGTTCTCCGACTTGATTGAACTCTGGCAGACTGACTATAAATACGAGAGACAACGATTTGTTCACGCCAATGTTACCCTAGGCTTATAGTCTTAAGCTGTCAAATTAATGATCTCTCTTTGTTCTTCACATCTTACATAGCAATCGTGCTCTTCCTTGTATTTCCACTTGAATGTATAACTTGTAAGTGTTCCATAAATATGAGAAAAGTTTAAGACACAAATATTAATAATTTCTTCCTTGCGTTTCATTCTAGTTCTCCATTATATTAAATATAGAAATGGAATTTTTACTATTTTGTTTGAAATTATGATGAAAATTTTATATTGACTGCTTCTGAAAATTTCATAGGCTATGGAAAAACACATAAAGATGCCGCTAGCGTTCGTACCACACATTCCATACCCGCCGCATGTGGATTATACTATTTTGAAGTTAAAATTGTCAGTAAAGGACGAGATGGATATATGGGTATTGGACTTTCAGCTCATGGTGTAAATGTTAATAGACTTCCAGGATGGGACAAAAATTCTTATGGTTACCATGGAGATGATGGTCATAGTTTTTGTTCATCTGGTACTGGACAACCCTATGGCCCCACTTTTACAACTGGTGATGTTATAGGATGTGGCGTTAATTTAATTGATAACACAGCATTTTACACTAAGAATGGACATCATTTAGGAATCGCTTTTACAGATCTACCTGTAAGTACGCTTGATTGTCGATATACTTATGGATGCATATTAATGGAATTTTATTATTTTTTTTATATACTTCAAAATTTCTATTTTATTTTATATCTTATTTGTATTGAAAAATTTATCAGCAAATTTGAGTCACCAAGACGTAAAGCATATTATCACTGCTGTTGCTATAATACGTGATGGAGAACCAAAAACCATACTTCTATTCATTACAATTTACTACTTTAAATACGATTTTTCCATCGCTATATTTAAGAATATATAATATATATTGGCAATTTTTTTTAACTTTCCAGCTTTTATCAATTATTTACATACAGTACATTTGTAAGACAGCTTCAACCCACAACAAATTTTATGTTAAAATCGATGCTTTCCAACTGATATATGTCGTTCTTGATGTAAAATAAATATATAAGAATTTTAGTTTACCTATTGTTTCAAAATTTCATTCGATAATAGTACAAATCTGCTATTTAATTCTAATTTTGATTACCGAATTGCCGAAAGTTAATTTACAAGGCAATTTTCCTGCGCAGGGAAGAAAAAAGTGCGTTAAAAACAATCATGATCTTCATATCGACGTCTCGTAGCGGTATGATTCTAACCCGCGCGGTCATTCAGTATAATTCTACCTTGAAATAGCATGCAATGTAATTTGCATGGATTTTTTAGTGCAGTATACAAATAGCAGGATTGTAATAAGTATGATCGAAACGACCAAGCATGACACGGTAGCGACCAAACTTGAAAAAGGGTGACGCTAGAGTTCTTCGATTTGGGCTGCGTTATTACAGCAGACTACATTGCCAATGCAGTTAGACTAAACTTGGGACGACGGCAGTGCGCAAGTTCATGTCTATTGTTCCGAATAGCCGACGTCAAAGTACGGTTGTCTGCGAATTTGACCAAAAAGAGGCAACAGACTTGCTGAAAAAGGGCAGAATCAAAATCAGCTGGAACAACTGTCAGGTACAAGTTGCGGATGCCATGATTCCACTCTTTGTCTCAGATACGTCTACTAGAGAAGGGACTGATTAGGATTGGGCAGGCCTGACTGCTGCTAAGAACAAATGTTGATAGCTACTGTGAGAGATGGCCTCACGACTAGAACTAATAGTAATCAATAAAGAAACACATCGACGTATATACGAACATGATTCGGACACTCAACACCTGAAGTGATTTTGGCCTCAGGCGGAATAACAAACAAGGTCAAGGTGTAACGGATGATCAACGACTATACGGCTAGCGATCATCAGTACATTACTTTCGGCGTGACAGATGAGACAAAACCAAATAAGACCAGGATCCAGCAGTCTCAAAGGTAGGACTTCAAAAAGATAAATACGGAGAAACTCTTTGACAGCGTATGATATCAGAATCCTCTACACACGAAGTGTCTCAGTAGACGTCGCAATACCATAGGACAAGGATGCGAGTTACAAAAATGTAACAAGTCAACTGACAATGGGAGCACCAGGAAAGCGGGTCCTGGATTTGGCTGAAACTATAGGAGGCACTTCTTTATGACTAATAATGAGACACGTCTCCCAGGATTTTTGTGAATGGGTCTTTAGTTCCAAGATTCAAGCTCTTTTATGTCAAAAATGTACTTTTTTTTATTAAAATGGGGTATCTTTCTTGACTTATTGCTTTTTGAATATTTCGGTTATATAAGTGGACTAACAAGTTTATAAAAGGGGGCAGAAAAAGCTTTAATTTAAGCTATGTTTCATTGTAAAATGTTGATTTATCAAAAAGTTATAGGATATAAAAATAAAGTAAGAAGATAACTTAAAATCCTACCCGTTAAATGTTTGAAAAAAAATGTGAAATTTTTCGCCTATTTCTTACTCTATTTTTGATAGCCTATAACTTTTTGATAAATCAATATTTTTCTATCGAACATAGCTTAAATTACAGCTTTTACTGCTTCCTTTTATAAAATTTTTTAGTCCATTGACATGACCATAATATTCAAAAAGCTATAACTAAAGAAAGATACCCCATTTTTATCAAAAATAGTTTGTTTTTGACATAAAATAGCTTGAATCTCGGAACAAAAGGCCCATTCACAAAAACCCTGCGACACTTGTCTCATTATATGTCATAAGGAAGTGCCTCCTACAGTTACAACCAAATCCAGGATCCGCATTCCTAGTGCTCCCCTTGTAAGCGCCTGGGAACTGCCGGTAACAAAAGACGCCGACAATGTCGAGAGAATTATTAACGGTTTTTTCCAGCACACACACACGAACAAAATCAGTACATCTTACTGTTTCGTACAAGTAAAATCAACTGGATTAGGAAAAAGTAAAAACCGTTTTGCAAAATCAGCATTTCTTACAGTAAAAACTACAGTTTTTTGAAATGTAATTTCAACTAAATTTTAAACATATCAAACCATAAAGCCGATCTTACTTTACTCGAAAGTCGATTCTACTTTTCTTTAAAGCTGTCTCTACAGATACCTATGAAAGTAAAATTAACTTGACATTTTACAGTTAAATTAACTATATCAAATATAAAATTTACTGTTTATTGTTTTCCGTATGCAGAAGCAGCCAACGCTGTTTCTGCACATATACATTGTTTTGTATATTTCTTATAAAAATATATATAATTTTCTCATGAACCCTTTGTCATTTGAATTGCTTGAGTGAGTGTGTGTGCGCTTGTTCCATGTAAAATACAAAGAAAACAACTTTAAACTTTTTTTCTGCTAGTTCTACTGCACTTAAACCTTCTATTGACTGTAGTCTATCGTAATTGTTTGTCTGAGTATGTTTGTCTCTGTCTATTTGTCTCTTTCGCTGCTAGTTTGCGTCTTCTTCGCCTACATCTAATCTATAATTTTTCTCTTCTTTACTTCTACTATAATTTCGGTCATGATCCTAAGTGACCTAACCAAAGTTTATTCTATACATCAACTTACGTTGTTCCTGCCTGTACCTTCTTTTCATCTTATTTTCAGCTTTTATCCTTTATTCCTGCTGTCTTCCTTTCTATTTCTTTATACCTCTCTTTCTCTTGCATCATTAGCTTCCTTTCTCCTCTGGACATTATCTGCTGCTATCTATCTAATATTTTGTAAAATTGTCATGCTTTTCCTGTTTTCACCTAGTAGATCCTCCCATTTGATTCATTCTTGTTTTGTGTATTCACATTTCTCTATTATATGCTTGATTGTTTCTTCTTCATTCTTTCAATATCTATTGCTCCATTTTTCACATCCTAGTCGAAATCATCCCATTATTTCTAACTGTTGTTTCCTTTGTCTCTTGTGTTTATTCTGATAGCTGAGTATCTCTTTCGATATTATTATCTTGGCCGAATTTAGCGCCTTTATTATTGCAATTTTTCTTATTTTTCTATATCTTTGCTTCTTGTTTCCATTTCTTGGATTATCTTCTCACCTTCTTTAAATCATTTAACGTCTTCTGTCGACCAACCTCTTCTTTTCAAAACCTTTTACCTTTCTCTTTCTTATTCTGGGGTCATTCTTTTCTTCTTCTGTACTATCCAGCATTCATTTTTATTGACCCTTCTTCACTTCTCTCCAGTTTTATGTCATGTTTCATTGCTATTTCCTCATCTTGTTACTTATCTTGAATCTTTTTGCCTCTTCATGAAAAACGTGATTGAGTATGGTTTTGTCCAATTTTAATCCATTTCATATTTCTGTTTTATACTATCTCTATTTCTTCCCTCCTCTTCTATAGGCAGATCTCTGCACCGTAACCTATTATTTCGGCTACTAGCGCGTCTAATAGTCGAAATTTCCTACTCCAGTCCTTCTTAAATTTCCTCTCTCGTACTCCTAACATTTCCTAGAATTGCATTTGCTTTCCTTGTCACAGGTTGTATATGAGGCGTTTCATGGAAACTGCTCCAGCGCGTGGGTCGCGAATCCCAAATCGTAATATTTGTAACTTATGTTTATGATACTAAAATGTACCTAAAAAATTGTTTGATAAGCGTTTCCGACGTATTCAATGATGCAGGCAGTTTTTATATTTTCACCTTCAAAAAGTACAAAACATCTTATATCCTGAAAACGATATTTTTAATGTTTTTTTACCCTCTAGATCGAAAGCTGCCGATAGCTAAGATGCGAAAGATCTTGGCGAGGTAAGTTATTATCTGGGAATAGAGGTAACTTAAGACAATGGTCTCATAAGACAAGAAAATCTCGTTTTGCCAGAGTAATTGTATCGAGTTTAGCTAAATTTAAGATGGGCATCTGCAAGCCTGCAAAGGCTCCCTTTGCGTATGATGCTAAGTTGGGTCTCCCTGGAGAATCAAATAAAGCGAGATCAAGCAGCTAAGCGTGTGTTGCGCTATCATAAAGGCATCATGGATAAGAAGCTGCTATTTTCTCCTGACGGGGTGGGGGGGGGGGGGGGGGGGGGGGGCTAGTACAGATTTCTAGCCTATGCGGATATCAATTGGAGGAACGATATTGTCGATCGCAGGACGTTCTCTGGCTATACATTTACTTTGTCTGGAGCTTCCATATCGTGAGAAGCAGAGTGCCTGTATCGAAGCAGTGAACGAGGTAATTTCACTTACTACCTACTTGAAGAAACTCGATTACAAGAACCTACTGGAGATAGTCATCTACAACGATGCCCTCATGCTCTTCCCCATGATGCTGGAGTATCTGCGGACTAAAGACATTACTGCCGATGTGCTCTCCAAGCTACTCAATTCAAACTCCATAGTGTATATGATTATTATAAGCTTTTATTATTTACTATTTGCTACCTTATCGATCATACATGTGGCACTCGTATCATCCTGTATTTATAACCTTTCAGTTTTGCTAGTCAGTAGGTAACCGTCTTACGGTATTGGTGCTTATGAATCATAAGTATCCCTATCATCTATTTCCTCTCCATTTCAATTATATTCTCCCTTTTTCCTTTTTTCTCCTCTTTTTCTGAATTCCATTACTTTGGATTTCTCGACATGTACTTGTAGTCTCTTTCTCCTTTATTACTGTTTCATTGCTAGTTAGCATTATTATGGCATCTGCATATGCCATGCCCTCTTCCATTATACCTTTGGTATCATAAATTTCCTGTACTCTTTCTGTCAATTTCTAATCTGTCTCTAAATATTCCATTTTTTCCTTATTTCTTCTCTCTTTATCGTGGGGATTATTCATAGAGCTTCTGATGAGTGGACAACGAGAGAAAGAGAAAGAGAGAGAGAGAGAGGGACATGAACTATTTCTTGTTAATAAAACGTCTGCGACAATCTTACCGCTTGCGGCCGCCGTTGTGACCGGAGCATAATCACAACATTTTTTGTGACAGAATCAAATATCTCAAGAAAAGTTGGACATAACTTATAATATATGCCCGATCTTATTTCGTCCTTTAGTTCGAGTAAAGCCATTTAGGTAGAGCTAAACCGAAACCTGTGTGATTTCTGTAAAGTAATCTGTTAGCCTCGAGATGCTCCATCAGTTAGGTATACACAACCTTCTCAAGCACTTTTTAAAGTAGGCAAAGCGTGACGATTTGTCGAGGAAGGCAAACCCCAAGCAAATCGTCAAGTTGTAAAAAAATAATCAGCAAGTTATCTCAAATCGTTCTTGAGATATTTGATTTTATCGCAGATGTTTTATACTTATTATCAGGTTCAGAATCTGGCCTTGTCACCCGGGTTATTAAAATTTATGGCAGAACAGGAGGAAGATCGGTATAATTTTCCGAGCATTTTCGAGGTGCATGAGCCGTGTCAGGCCTGCCATATCCGCCGGGGCAGTGGACTAAAAACGAGATGCCTCAAAGTGTTTTATTTGTAAATAATGGACAAATTAAAATATCTCGCAATCGTGAAAAGATAGATATGTGGCATTTTGAAGCTGAAACAATGCTAAATTTAGGAAAATTGTCCCAAGTGTCAAGACACGTATGATGTATGTGATGTAGGTTATGTCCATAAATGTTCAGATCCTAATGTAATAAAATGAATTCATAAAAAAGATTTGAAAATTTGAAAATTTCTTAGAAAATACTTAGTTATATAATTTTTTATAATTTTTATAATTTTTATATTAAGAGTAAAGGAAAATCAGCAGTTTCTTTAAAATTATAATCCATTATCAATAATCGCATTAGTCACGTATAATGTATAATAGTATGCAGTTAAATCTTATCCCACCCAATATAGACCAATAAGTTAATTGTTATGAATGGAACAAGTCCTTTACATTGAATCTAGTGTCATGTCAGTGTCTTTATATATGTAAAAGACGGTACTATTAGATGTGACGTGCAAAAAGCGCATTGCCGTGCGCTCACAGACACACACACACACACACCTTCCTAACTATTTTGCCCGCGCCGCGCCCTCCCTTCCCCGATATTCGCGCACACGGACAACAGGAGCGTGCGAAACGGTCGACCAGCGAGACGATATCTCGGGCCTGTCATCGCCGGCCGGTGTTGCTACCGCCGCTACCAGCGCACACATGCAATGTTGCCGCGACCGCCGTAGCGCGCAGCCTGAGCCGGACGAAGAGCCGAATGAGCCCGTGCGCTGCCTAAGAACGCCGATGACACGATCGCGTCCGCCAGCCGATGCGTGACCGGCACTTGCTCCGCAGCGCGCGTGCCAGAAGGGTTGTTTCGGGAATATATAACGCGAAGACTGCCGTTTGTGTATGGTGATAGCGTCGTGCGTGCGTGCTCCAAACTTTGCCAGCCCCCGCTGCAGCTACCGATCTCCCGCCGTCTTTGCAGATGGGAGATTTCGGTCGTCAGCTCGAGAGGAGGGTGGTTGTTCCGAGCCTGCCGTACGAGTCGTGTGGACGCCGCGATTCAGCTCTCCTGGCCGCATCGAGAAGAGTAAGTCCCCTTTTATCAACTCCTTCCTTCCGCCGTAAACCCGCGTGTGTGTGCGCTCGTGTCCGCTTCGATATTTATTGAACCCCCCCCCCCCCCCCCCCCCGCCCGGCGCCGGCAAGAAAAAAGGTTGGTGGCCCCCCGTAAAATGCGTGTAGCTGAAGATAAAATTGTTGTTCGGAACTCTTCGCGTTTCGGCATTATAAATACCGAGCGAAGGTATATTATTTGTAGCTGAAGCTACAAGTTCGTATGAGATCTTTTCGGAGCAATTCGTGCTCAACCGACGCGCTAGCTAGAGCTGGATTTTTGGTACGGAAGCGTTAGTGAATTCGGAATCGCGTTGTTTGCCATTACGGTGTGCACACACGGGGAAGACAGTGAAGGAAGTGCCCTGCCAGCCATTTTGTTTTCGGGTCTCGGAACAAAGGACGTGGCATTGCGTCGTAAATTCCCGAATAATGTTGTGTTAGCTAGAGCGGTATTTAGAGTAAATTAGTTTTGTAAAATTTCTACAAGACAACTACATTGCCGTATTTGTTAAAAGAATAATTCGGATATTGGAAATCAAAAGTTTGTGTCATTATTCTCTCCGAATTACTCTTGAAATTCCCTTTATTTCTTGTGTGATAAATAGCATTTCCCTGATTTAAATTGGTGGTTTCTCAGTTTGATAAGTTTCGAATCGCGAGTAATTGTAGAAATTGTATTCTTGTGTATCAGCCGCGCGTGTAAGAATTTTCCGTCGTGAAGAATTCATTGTGATAAATTTTCGTTTAGCTTCGGGCGTAATAGAAGGGATGTTTACCTTCACGGTAGAAGCAGGTGGTTTTGAATTTCGGATTAGCCGAAACAAGCTGCTCGCTCAAAATTTGGTCACCGTGAATTCAGATAATTCCAGCTGAATATTCGCGTCAGAAATTACAAGTTTTGTCATTTCCTCAAGCTTGTTGTAATTAGAGTTAGTTCTAATTAGGTCCGAAGTTCATGTTCGCACGAATTTCTTTTTGGATTGAGTAATTTTCACCGGTTTTGGCCACCTAAAAATCCTTTTAAGAACATGGATATGTGATCAAAAACGGAGCAGTGGACAAAAACTTGAACGTCTACCCTATCGACTGCTGTATTAGGAATTTTTCGATTTACATTCACTGAAGTCTGCTCATTCTGCTTGTTGTTTGAGAACTGTATAGTGTGCCTTACTTCTTAGCTTACGCATGTAAATTATTGCCTTGTATTTTATCTTAGAAAATTTTCATTCAAGTAATCGTAGTAAATTATTCATTGTTGTTTAGCTAGAAGCTGAGCAATAGGGCACACTCAGAGCTAAAGAGCAGAGACTAACTGAGAGTTCGTAGCTGGTAGAAAAAAAAATGGATGTCGTGTAGGCTGTAGCTTTGAGTAAAGAACATTTTTCCGTGCGCGATTACGTACGCTGTTGGTCGAAAATTCAGAGTTGTGGTGCGAGGAATTTTCGTCCTTCATACCATCGTTAGTATTACAGATCCCGTCACCAGTGTAGGATCTCAGGGCGACTGCGGCGTATTTACTAGCTGCCGCAGCAAGTTTGTGTGGGTATGTCGGCTAGCTAGTTCAATTGCTTAATTTTTCCTTCGTTGTATTGTGGAAATTTTACCGTTGAATTTTAACGCAAAAATTAACCTAGCTTGTCTCATAGGCTTGCGTCTGCATAATTTTGTAAAGTTACGAGTATGACAAATTCAATTGGAGAAGGAAGTCAAAAATGAATGACTGCTTACGAAAAATATCTAAATGGTTAGTTCTGAATAAACTCTCGTTAAACACTAATAAAACAGTGTATATGGAGTTTGGTAGTCAACAAGATAGTACTCCGAAAAACTTAAACATCAATATAAATGGTAGGACGAGGACACTGACTAGCCACTCGAGAAGGAAACTCAAGACCCACGCATGAGCCTCTATGCTGTGTAGCGTCAAAACTTTTCCTTCGCATGAGCCTCTATGCTGTGTAGCGTCAACGAGACTTTTCCTTCATACTCGAAACTAAAGATAAGAGCGGGGCGATATACATGGAGATGCTCTGCGCACATCGCAGAAATTTATCTACGGAGGAGGGCCTTACTGGCATCTTTATGAC
>JAPYZP010005615.1:0-11366 GCA_030522985.1 Torymus sinensis
TAAATAATGCATGTATATAAGAAAAATTTTTAATATTTTATACTTTTCTGCAATTATAACTTCTGCTACGTTGATGCGAATAAGTAAGAACTCTTTATAATTATATATAAATCATTTTGAAATATCAAGATACATAGGCTATATAGGGATTAAAGAGAAATAAATGATTACGATTCATGACTTTAATACGCAATATATGAGCAAAATACATAAAATATTGTGCAAAGGAGCTCTCTAAAAACAAATATGTGAAAAGTCCTTCACTGGTGCGAATAAGTGAAAAAATTGACTAATTCTTTAATGAATATTCACTTATTACGCGGTGAAAATTTTATTCCACTTCTTCATTCAACATTCACTAAAGAATTAGTCAATTTTTCACTTATTCGTACCAGCGAACGGCTTTTCACATATTCATTTTTAGAGACAACGCGTGTTTCTCATTTTTTATTGTATTTTGTAAATTTTACGCTTATCTTTGGACTCACGTAACTTTTAAAGGAATCAACATTTTTTTCATTCTAAAAAAAACGAATAGAAGCTCGCATTATTTTTTTTACATCTATGCCTAACTCTTCCTGACGATTTAATTTTTTTTTAAGTAAATAGGCTTATTTTTAAGCATTTTTGAAAGAAAAAGTTAAATGATGAAAACTGCGTAAGAGATACAATAAACGAATGTATTAGTGATAGCTGCCGAAGAATTGAAGAAAACTTAAACAATGTTACTACAGGAAATGCCATTTCTGTACAAAGGGAATTAGTTACATTTTTTATGGAGAAAGGAGAAGTTCATTGGCAGTGGGAGAAAATATATAAATTAATTTAGTTAATATAAATTTAGTCTTAATTTAGTCTTCTAAGAGATCAAGTTCTTCGTGGATTTATTGTAAAAACTTTCTTTGCAAATATGGTTGTGTCTTATTTGGCAGTTTATACATATTGCCTCCAAGCATTATTGAAAAATCTTCTAAGAAATCTTTTTCCTTGACTGATTGGATACTTTCAATAAGTTGTTCAAACTTATCGTGGGTTTCTATCGATCTTTTTCGTATGAAGAACAGGCATTCTTATAGTTACATTATAATAGTTTTCGTAAGAAGTGCGTAAAGTAAGACTTTAACACAGGTAGCGATCGAATTCATGAGTGGGCGGCACAATCGCAATTTCAAAAACTACATTTAAACAAACTTCGCTGTGTGTCTTCTCAGACAAATCTACTGAAAGCGAAACAAATTTCTGGAAATTAGTGAATGAAGGAAGGAAAGAAAGAATACAAATGGACGAAGAGATTTCGGAACAAAGCTGGTTAGAACACTTCAAGGCACAATTTGAAGGAAAATACGTGGGCACTTGGAGATAGAAGGACCAGGTATATCATGCAACTGGCCTACGCGGACAATGTCGTACTCTTGGCGAACAACGAAACTAGCATGAAGGAGATGATGAAAAGATTCGAAAAATTCCTGGAGAGAAAGGACTAGAATTAAACTGTGAAAAATCAAAGATAATGAAATTCCTGGAGAGAAAGGACTAGAATTAAACTGTGAAAAATCAAAGAAACTATATACCTAGGTTACAAAATTTAATGCAACAACGGAGACAAGAGACATATAGATTACATAGCAGGTAAAGCGATTGCAATACTTGGCGAGATTTGAAGGGTAGCCGAGAGAAATTTCAAGGAAGACTGGACAAACAGAATGAAGATATTCAAAGCGCATGGTGAGCAGCATTCTGATATACGGAACAGCAATATGGGGATGGAAAGATTGGACAGAAGTGGACAAAATTCAGGACAAATATATAAGGTGGATCATGAAGTTGGACAGGACAACTCCAGGAACATTAATACACAAAGAAACGGACAGATGGAATATGACGGCAACCGCGGGGAAGAGAACAATGAAGTATGAAGAAAAATTGAGGGAAGGAGACAATTACACGATAAAAGGAAAAAATTGAAGAAACGTCATAAGAGGAGAATGCAAAACAACGCAAAAAACGCAGAAGAAAATAGTTCGAAGATAGAGTGTAAAATACTTGTAAAGTTTTGAGAGAGCAATTTATTATTACAAAATAGTCTCGCTTCATAGCCTCGCAATTGCAAATGTGCGCGAAGTAACAGAATGTTACTTTGTGGCCATTCGCCTTGTTAAGGATAAAAAATGATTTGAAAATGAAAAAAAAGAAAAGAAAAAGATAGTTAGGCGATTCTCCGTTGTAACGTTCGAAGCGAAAAAGTTTGAAGCGCGCTTGGAAACGGTTTCCAAGCCGTTGTTGATTTTATTCGGGTCGCGGGGATTTTGAGTCAGAGTCGTTCTTGACCGCCGAGAGTAAAAACGTAAAAATCTTTTGATTCCTTTTTTTGCTCTCACAAAACTAATTTCCCTCATGAGTTATATTATTAACAATAGAAATAAATAATTTATAAAATACAAGTTTGTTTATTTGAAAGTCATTTTATAGTATTAATTACACATAGGTTGGGCCATTACGGAAGTATGAAAGAGACTAGCAGAAGGATAGGAAATTTGGAAAGAAATGGATAATAGAGGCTAAGGCAAACCAACCAGAAGAGCCGAGATCAATGAGTCAAGGTATGCTAGTGAGTTTAAAGACTTAATAATTCAGGAAGAAAAACAGGAATACCTAAGGAAAAGACAAAGACTGAAAAAAAAGGAATTCTGGTAACTATAGTAAGGTTTCGGTTGGGTTTCGAGGCCCTCAGAAATAGATACTGGATAGAAGAAAAGAAGAGAAGAAGTAGAACGTGTGTTTTAATGATTCATAAAGAATACAAATATAACATTTATGAGGCGAAATACTAGAGTTTTACATAAACGCGGATTAAAAACGCCGAGTCCGAAGTGTCCGAACGCCGACAGGGGAACTTCCTCTAAAAAACGCCGAGAGGCGAAAAGCTGTTTCTACACGCCAAGAGGAGAAACGCGTATTCTAAACGCCGAGAGGGGAACTTCCTCTAAAAAACGTCGAGAAGAAAAACGCTGTTTTCACACGCCAATAGAAGTCAAGAGAGAGGAAGAGAGAGAGAGAGAGAGAGAGAGAGAGAGAGAGAGAAGCACAGGCGTGAGAGACCTGGCGTGTGTCACTGAAACCAATGCAATCCGATTTTTCCTTACTGAAGCGAAACACCGGTGGTCATAAAGAGAAGAAATTATGAGTCCAACTAAGTGGAAAGTGGCAGCTGCACTTTTCGGATGGTGGCAGCATCCCGCTGTAGAGGAGCAAATGTTAAAATAGATACATTGGGGAGATGAGTAAACTAGGCCACTTGACCTTTGCGGGGAGCTTTTTCTTGGGAACGAAGCGGTGTCTCCAAAAGAAAATCAGGGACATTTTTATGGCTTTGTTTTTAACCCTATGGGTTCAACGACTGGAATACCATGTACAGGATTATGCGTAGGGCGGGAGATTTTAATAGACAATAATCGAGAAGCTTCTATGTATGTAAAAATCGAGTATAAAAAAGCCGAACAATGAGAGCACAACGCGCAGTCCTGTAAAGTAATCAAAGGGGGAACTTAGAAGAAAACGCGCCAAATCGAACTTAGAAACAAAACGACCAGAGCGGACTCTGACTGGAAACCAACAAATTAAACTTAGACGGAACGGAGACAGCTCAACTCCCGCTGCGCCAGCCATCCGAGCCATCCACAACACTGATCACCGCCGGCCTACATAGCTACAGCCGTCACACCTGCTACAGAGCAGGGGAGTCAATTGACATTCTGTATTTTATCTGTAAAGCAAGTAACTATAAAAAGGAATAAAATTCAGATAATTATTTTATAAAAGAAGTTGTAAATTTCTGTTCGTTCCGGGATCCCGTATCCTGATAATGCGTGGCGCTTTCGAGCGCTGGCGAAAAGACAGGGATTTGACTGTAAGGTAAGTAATCACGATATAACAATATATGATAATCAAAATACTGTCGATCTTCAAAATGATTTAGGCAAGACCATTAACGAACTAAAAACAAAAATTAGATGAAAATTATGCTTGCGGTCACTACGTACCATTAATTTCAGAAGGATTAACACTCGTACCACGGCAATTGAAATTTAAATGCATATTATCTCCTCATGAAATAAGATTAAAGATCTCTTTAAATGTAAGCGCTGATGAAAATATCATTCATTGTGCGTACTCTTGTAAAGCTGCTGTTTTGGGAAAATGCAAACACTCTGTTGTAGTTTTAATTCACTTTCACAAGTCAGTTCAAAATTATTATTTTGTAATTTTTTTTAATAATGAGTAAATTTTTAAAGCATTTACTATAAAATGTTTTAAAACAAGATTTTAGATTCTTGTAAACCCGACGTTTTTAAGCACAGTGCTATTATCTCTGCTGAGCAATCATCACTTTCTTTGGCACAAAATATTATATGATTAGCCTTATAAACTCTCTCGCCTTCCACAAAAGGCCTTGTGCCATTGCCAATATATTTTACAATATCGGACAAATCAATAAAACACTTTTCGACCTTTATCGCATCACTATTTATTTTATTTTTTAATTAAATAAACTTTTCTCCATATACCGCTCATGGTTTATCCCAAAATAAGGAGTTCGGATTTTGGCCGCGAGGGGCGCTGACGCTGGTCTTAACAAGGTGAATACCGTTGGGGAAGTCGAGGTCCGATTCAAGTGGCGATAGATATATATCGTTCCATATACATATCGTATTCCGCGATACATACCGTATCCAACGATGTGGTGGACGCGAAACACATGTGAAGTTAGCAGCGAGACATTGTTCTGTGTTAGGCGGGTATTATTTGAATTGTGCGCAAGAAGTTTTCGTTTAAGATCATTTCATAGCACGTAAAAATGGGTCGAATATTAATAATCAGCGTATTCAAAGACGTACAATTGTGGGCTTCGATGATTTTTTATATAGACATGAACATTTCTGAAATGCGCACTGAGAGCGGACAAACACATAAGTAGTAAGAATGTTTTTTATCGGTTTTTAACAAAACTCGGATTTTTTTTAACTTTTGGAAGTAGTTCGGAGGTAATAACGAAAATCAAAATTTTTTTAAATTACCAAAAACAAATCTAATTACCTTCTCGCTCGTCTGTCGCACAGTATTTTTTGACACGTGTACAAAACTTGATTTAACGCATATTGCTTTTTTATTCATGCTTATAATCGCTCACATATATGTGTGAACGGGTACGAGTGTATACTTAAGTTGCAGAAATTGCACTTTAATATTATCATCAGAGTGGGTTTACCTTAGCTTTCCAATTGTTGCTGCTCTAGCCTTTTTTTACCTCTTTCGGTTATCACCGCGTTACGGTTATGTATCCGGGCTGCTCTAGCCTGTTTAATTCATCGAGATCGTTTGCATAAATTGCATTTTAAGAAAAACAACAAGGGAAAGTAAGTAGCAGTTAATGTTTTATTCATTTTCATACATAAATAGAAACATTTTACAAAAACTCAGATTTTTTATTTAGTGAGATTGGAAAAAATCTAATTATTTCATGTTCGAAATCATGTTCGTCATATAACTTAATTTAAGAAGTAACTTTCTTCTAATTTTCTGGCATCTTGATTTCTTTGTATTACTACATTTTTTAATTCGGTCAAGACATTTACTAATTCTGACATGTATGTCGTATGGTTCTGTAGGGCGTTTGTCGCTGATATATAGCTGAAAATATTATAAAATTGTTCCGAAATGTCAATCAATAAAATAATTCTTTATAATTTATATCGCTGTTTGTATATTCATAAATTACAACCTATATATGTGACTCTTTTTAGTTTTAGTTTCTAAACGGCTTTATTGTAGTGTGACAAAATTTGATAACTTAAAATTAACTGTGATTTCCCCTCTTAGCGGTTAACGCAGAGGTTAACGCGCTAATAAGCCGTGATCGCGAAAATGTTTAGTTTTCGAGGACCCAACTTATCCTTCCACCGATTATGTCGATAAAAGAAAGGACCACGATACGGTAAAAGTAGAGGTGGACCTGTGGGCGTTTGGCAAACGGGGAATATTACAAAGTATATATATATGTACAAAAGATTCGAATCAAAATTGAAACGCGTTGCTATGCTACAGTGGTCGTTTGGAGCTAGAACGAAAAAGAGAACGATTCATTACGTGTTCTGTCGCGAACGAGAGCGCATCACTTATAAACTAAAAATCTGTACATAAGTTACAAGAGAAAATACACTTCATTTAATCATTTAATTAAAAGTCTCATCTTATTCGACGTATCCCGAACAAAAATCGTCAATTATATTATATTTTATTACTTCTTTACTAGCCGTGTTAAGAAGCCTAGGCAGTGTTACTAGCCTGTTATTTACAAAGCCTCCTCTTTGAGGAAGTAAAATATTGATATTGTGTAAAGAAAATGCGTCCTCAAGACTTGAACTTTAATATGTGCATATTAATATTTTGAAAATAAAGGTGAAAGCTCGAGCTGATAAATAAATGTTCATCAAAATTAAAATTAAATAATTTCTCACAAGCGGTAGAGCGATAATTAATAGTTAAAAATAAAAAAATTAAATATTTAAATAAAATAGACGGTTAGGGTGGTTCGCGGTTGACCCGGTGACACCGAGCGTGGCTCAAGGCATCACCCCCTCTTAGCCTTTTTGCCTGAGCTGAGCGGCGTGTAGTACAGCCGCACTGATGGCGACGGTCGGGGCACTCCATTTGCCTATAAGCGGAATCGCTGTTGGCGGGAGGCGAGAGCCTGGCGGGACCATAGGAGTTCCGCCTCTGCCGCGAAGCACGTAGGGCGAGTGACGCTCCGAAATCCTGCGTTGAGCAGAATACCTAGAGGGGCAAATTTTCCGGCTCGCGGATTGGCTGCCGCACGGCGGCGAAAAATCTCAGCGGATAGGCCGCAGATTGAGGGCCACTCACTCCCTCCCCGCAGTTCGAGGGTGCGGCCCGTCTGCTGAGTCGTGACTTGAGCTTCTCCGATGCTCGCGGAAGGCATCGATGCTCGAGACCTTCTGGGAAAAAGTCGGACCTCGACTAATTTACAAATGTTCAAGAGTTGAAAAAAGTAAAAAAAAAAATAAAGACGCAACCGTGGCGGACGTCAGTCTTCATATAAATTTTGAAAAAATTTCAGCGCATTCTTTGATCAATTCTAAGAACTTTTTGTTCAGCAGCATTTTTTCCGAAAGTCTATGTTTTTCTAATAAAAAATTCCTGAACTTTTCGACGATTTTTTCGTAATTGAGCCGCCATTTTGGATGTTTTCATCTTTATTTTTAAAATCTTAATATGCACATCTTAAAGTTGAAGTATTGAGGACGGAATTTCTTTACTCCAAGCAGGAATTCTAAAATTATGTCAATGTGAAAAAATGAGATAAAAAAGAAAAATTGTTGTAAAATCCATGTTTCTTTTTTTAATCTAATACAAGATTCTGGAAGTTCAGTTAATTCTACGTCAGATATGCTTGCTCCAAAATTTTTTACCACGCTTTTTTACAGAAAATATAACCGTTAAAAACTGTAGTGAAAAAACGTTCATTCAGGACGTAATGAGTTGACTCTTAGGTAGTGGATATTTAAAAATTAAAAATATGAATTTGGGATGAAATAAAATTTTATTCTAAAATTAGATTTATCATAAAGATTTATACTTTTTAAATTTTGGGAAATCGTAAAGTTCAATGGTTTGCCTTGTAAGCGTAATTCCCCATCATACATCACGTCCTTTACGAACTTTCTCCGAAGCTTCCAAATTGGATTTAACGGCGAACTTCAGCGAAAATCCGGCCCTCACAACCCATAAACCTCAAGCTGCCACGTGTGCATATACACAACGATCAATCGACGTCTCTCCGGCACTGCACACAAACGTAGCAAAAGCGCGCTAGTCTATCGCACCCACGCATCGGTGAAGCAAAAAAGACGCCGTCGTATAGTTGCGCCTCGCTAAAAATAACTCTCTCTTTTTCTCTCTCTCTCTCTCTCTCTCTCTCTCTCTCTCTCTCTCGCGCTCTCTCTCTCTCTCTCTCTCTCGCTCGCTCTCTCTCTCGTGCACGCGACCGTCGACGCGTATAAGTTATACTGACAAAGGAACACCTGTTTAAAAATCTCGCCGAGGCGCGTGCAGACGTACGCGTAGATAATGGCCGCTCAAATGTCATTTCGACTGGTTATAGTCGGGGGACGAGCGCAGGTGACGTGGGCGGTCCGAGGGTACATAACACGGCCACGTGTCTGGGCCGAGCTTCCGTGCGGCACGTGCCGTCGCGACGCTCTATGCAAAGTTTGCGGCTGCTATGTAGCCTGTGCTAGCACAGTAGGATGCATATTATACATACCTGCGAGGAGGATGGTCGTGTCGTATTAGTTCCGGTTGGAGAGGGAGAACCGTAATTATGGCCTGTTTACCATTGTTTGCGTCTGGAAGCAGGTAGCTACAGGGAATTAAGGAAATGGACATGGCGCTAATTACTGGTGCGCCATTGTTGACGTTTAGACCTATTGTTAGATGTCTTGCTCAGGTATGAGTGATCGCTATAATTGCATAATTATAAAGTACTATTGACATATAGTCCTTCTTCTTCATGATAAATTATTGTCATAAGATGACGATAAGCTGCAAAAAAATAAAATTACATGATATTCAAATTATATCATTAAAATTTATTTATCTGATCAACGTCTATAAATAACAAAATCGATGCCAAACTACCGAGCACAAATTTAAATAATCAAATTTTGACGATGTTTTATTTGGAATTAAAATTAGCTGTTAATTTCTTTCTTCAAATCTAAATATAGCAAGTCAGTGCAATGGCATTTCTGCTGGAATTTTAATGTAGGAAATTCAATTCTTTTATTTAAATCATAATTTTTAACGTTCCTTACAAGAGGTCGTTAAGCCAATTAAAAGTGTCAAAATAAAAAATTTTTCAAAATTTATGAACTATTATTTGCTAAACATCAACTCGTTGACACCATACACCATATCAATGACCACTATCATCGCATCGGTTATCACACTATTGAAATGTAGGTTTTCTACTTTACAATTATTTTTCAGTTTGCAAGAATACTAGTGAAAAATCCAGTTATATTTTAGGACTAAAATGTACCCAGCATACAATGATAATACTCTTATGATGACTAATTAATTTTTTGTTTGATTCTTTATAGAAAAAGCTACAGCTGTTTAAAATGTTCACTGATGCAAATATGCACTAGTGTCTATACGGATGTTTGAGGGTTAAAATAATTTTCTCTGATAATGAATGAATAGTTCAATACTTAAAATAATAATTAACTTCATCCATGAAGTAAAGACGTAAAAAGATATACTGTAAAGCTATTTTAACGATAGGTTCACAAAGACTTGTAAGAATTCAGGTTTAATTTGCATTAGCATTTTGAGTAACTATTTATGCAACAAAAAATCGGAAAGCACAAATGCTTGAAACGTATCAACACACTCTTAAAACGCGAAACGCCATCGGCGCGATAATTAGCAAAGCAAAGCGTTTTTACTTTCAGTTTGAAATATACGACTGCTATTTATAGAATAACAAGCATATGTGCCGAGATGAACTCTGTGTTTTTATTGTCGTCGAACGAGCAAGCAGCAAAGATAGGCTTGAATTCGCCGCTTTCGACATCGCGCTCTCAACGCGATTGCGAGCGAAGTTATTCATTCCAATATATTTCGTGTTATAAATATGTTAAAATTACAGGAAAATTTGCATTTTTTGTTATTATTTGTAATTAAAAATAAGCCACTATATTTATGGCAAAATTAATTAGTGCATTATAATTATAAAATCGATTAAACTAAATAGTTATACAAGTTATAAATGAAATAATAAAAATAAATTTATGTATACGTTGCTATTAAGTAAGATTTTTATTAGTATAAATGTATCTCTAAATAGTTTGCTACATTAAAAATGTTTTGATAAAAGCGGTAAGATAATCTTTTTTCCTCAATTTTTTATAATAAGACATAAAGATTAATGATAATTATTTTAAAAGCAGAGGATAGCTAATAAAGTAACATTTCAAATCCATGAGCTATTTATAATATATTGTAATTTTTTATATATTATAGGTACAGCAGCGATGAACAAAGCGTGCAACAAAAGCTCGTCGCGCGCGTGCGCGAACACAGAAAAGAATGCGAAGTTCGTTAAAGCGTGCTAATTAAAGATTTTCTTATCAACAGCGCGGCGCGGCGAGGCCGATAGGAGCCGACGGCACCGTCGACGACGCGCCGCGCGCACACAGTCGAACCCTTATCGGTAAACGACTTTCTATCTAGTGTGTCATCGCGTACAAATAGCAATGGGCTTTTTTTTTGCTTTTCCATTTTTCTCGCGCTCGTCTACCTCCTACCCTGCAGGCGGACGTAAATATATCTCGCTCGTCGCGACATTTTTCCGACGCTTGCTGCGCAAATGTTTTCGACTTGCGTGCGCACTGAACCCCGCGCGCAACATACTTGTATATGTGACATTGAGAAAATTGTATTTCCCTTTGCCGAATAAAATAACAATGGGTTGGAATTGACATTGAGAAAATTGTATTTCCCTTTGCCGAATAAAATAACAATGGGTTGGAATTTTTGTTTTAACAGGCTTTAAAACGTTCTTCTAATGCAAATGAAGTGAACTCGCTTCGCTACGCTCGCTCTGACAGTGAACAGTACACTGCATCGGTACTTTATTCCACACTCAACCAATATGGTCACCTTTTGCCCCCGAAAATCGGCAAAAGTTGCATCTATTTCCCGCAAATCTCATTTTTATTTAAAAGTAAAATTTTCGGGGCGAAAGTAAAAATCGATATTTTTTTTAATACAATTTTTATAATAATACTATTTATTTTATAATAAATCTACAAAAAGATCTGTAGGCCCCGCTTAATTTTGAGAGTCAAAAGGTCTCCACGGTAGAGTGCGGAATAAAATACTATATGTCACACGGGACGAAAGTAGATTTTTCTCTTGGGTGGTTATTGCCCTCACGAAAAGATTTTTCCCTCGGGTAACAGTAAACGCACCCGCGGGAAAAACCTGCTGCTTTCGTCCCTTGTTACATAATGTACTATTAGACCCATCTCTAATGTGGCCAATTTATAGACTTAAAAGTTATTTTGTATTTATGTGTTATAATTTTGTTAGTATTAACCAAATCACTGTAAACGTAAAAAATTAGACTACCTATCCCTGAACGAAAAAATTTATTAAATCCTATTTGATTCCGATTTGGCCTATGTTAATAGGATAGCAGGTCCGATTTCTAAATTGGATCAAACACGATTTAATCAATTTTTTTCGGTCAATATTACTTTATTCCCGCATATGGAAGAATA
>JAPYZP010005616.1:0-10738 GCA_030522985.1 Torymus sinensis
CAGAAGCGCGTCCCGGCGAAAGCGCCTCGGCGCTCCACAATGGCTTTCGCTATTCGAAACAAAAAGAGAGTAGAAGAAGAAGAAGAAGAAGCAGCAGCAGCAGCGCGAGGAGTGAAGCTTTTTACCTGGAAACAGCGCGCGTCTCAAACGGCGGCGCCTCTCTCAGCATAGTCGAAATATTTTTCGGGCTCCGCTTTTACCGCGCGGTTTACGCTTTATTTACGCGGATCTTCCCTTTGTGTACACCACATCTCTCTATCTCTTTTTTTTTCAAGCTATACGACGCGAAATATTTCAACAGCCGCCACCGCCGTGTGGACAATGCTCGAAGTGGATATAAACGCGTGAGTGTCGACGCAGAAAGTGGATCGTTCCGTGGTGGTGTTGTGTGATATTATTGGACAAGTGCCCTGGAAGAATTTCTTGATGGTAATGGTTGGTTGATTCCAGCGGTTGTGGTTGTAAGACGATCGATGAGAGAAGTGTGTAATCAACATTCATGATAATCTTGAAGAATTATTGTACTATCCTGTAAGGGTACTTATATACAAGGTTAAACTGTAAAAAATCAGCATAGTTCATAAATTTTTATAAAACAGTGTAACGAGTTTTCACAGATTTTAAGTGATATTATAATATTATTAGATATTCAGTATTATTATCTGAAAAATATTTCGTTATTTATATATAAAAGCGTTGAAAACTGATATATTACATAATTTATTTCGCCGAGCCTCAGCTCGTTTTACACTTCTTCTCTGATACTTTTGCTTCTCGAGAAAATCCGCGAAAGGTCGTCATACTTTGGAGGAGTCTAAAAAAAGAATTCACAGCCGGGGAAACTCCGATCTCTCAAGTATAATCTTTGGAAGTTTGTAATCGAAGATTATATAATCTATAGATGCGATAAAAATCTTTCCTCCTTGTTTCACGGATTTCCCCGAGTGCCCTAAAATATTCAAGAACTCGGGTATACGAAAGAAAAGCATTAAACTTTTACAAATTGAAACATGATCCCTTGAATTTATTAATGAAAAATTACATATTTGTGTAAAGCATTGCTGTTGCGTTTATCTTATTAAAATACTTTTTACGTATCAGACAAGTTAAAGCTATTGAATATTCAGTGGAGTACTTTATTGAACATTTATGCAAATGAAATATTTACTTGACCATTTACGTGTGAAAAATATAAATTTCATTCAAACTATATTTGACTAACTTATAATACAAAGTGAAAAATTGAAATTCATATCTTCGCAATAATAAATAAACCTTTATCTCAGTACCAGAATTAGTCAAATATATTCAATTCGATTCTACATATATAAACTTTTTTCTCGCATCATTTATCACAGACGTTCGGTCTAATTACGCGCAGCGCGGCCCTAAATCAACCCCCCTTACACGCGGCTCTAAATTTTCTAAAACAAATTAAACTTATCTCCCTCCACTCACCCACACGCACACACTTATTCAGCGAAATTCGAGACAAAAAAAACTCCCGGCGACAAAACGAATTAATCATTATACCCTCTCTCTCTCTCTCTCTCTCTCTCTCTCTCTCTCTCTCTCTCTCTCTCTCTCTCTCTCTCTCTCTCTCTCTCTCTCTCTCTCTCTCTCTCTCTCTCTCTCTCTCTCTCTCTCTCTCGGGAGGCACAGGTGGATGCCGTTTGCTCGCTCCTTTTTTATTCTTGTTTTCCTCTATTTTTCCCTTTCCGCTCGTTCCCCTGCCCATTGTCTATCCCCCTTTGTCTTCCCTCCTTCCTCCTCCACTCTACATACGTTGATCGCGCTCTCTCTCTCTCGCTCGCTCGGTGCGCGCGCGCAGGCGACTTGACATATATTTCTTCCTCGCTGCTCTAAAGGCCGGACTATTTTTGGGTCTCGAGGAAAGAAGACTCAAACGAGCCGCGTCGAGTGCGAACGAGAGAGAGGGAGAGAGATAGCAGAGGAGACGGAAAAACCGAGAGAGGGAGATTCGCAATTTCGGGACGTTCGATCGTTTTTTTTTCTTCCTTTTTGTCGCTTGCCGAGAGAGAGAGCGCGGCGATCGATGCTTATCGCGTTGGTGTATTGTCGCAAAGGTCGAGTGTCGGGCTTTTTTTTTTTTTTCTCTTCTTCTTTTGCCGGGGTGTATGTATAGGGAGTAAACTTTGGCGCGCAATGGTGTGGTTTTATGTGGGTCGAGTGCTGCGGCGGCAGGAATTTTCCGAAAAGGAAGAGTCCGAAGTTTTTCGCGCGATTGAAGGTTCGTGAAGTGCAGGGGGGAGGGGCTGGAGATGAAGTCCGATAGGATTGGATGTATTACTTATAGCGTAGTATATATTACGATCGAAGTCGTGGAAGCTCGTTAGTTTGAAGTAATTTTATTTTTTATTCAGATTTTTTATGGCCCGACTTCATACATTATAAGTCGCAGTCGAGTGCACGAGTATACTAAATAAACGTTAATTTTACGTTATATTCCACGCAGATTTGGGGATATGCGAGTGTAACAGAGATATTACACGCGTGAATTTGTATTATAGTAATTTCAAATAAGAACAAACTTTTCACTATTGCTTAAATCGGGAGAAAATATTGTTAATGTATTCCCTTGCATTATCCTGAACATTCATCGTGTGATAATAGACTCTAAATCTCAAACGAATCCGAAGGAGGAATAATACAATTCTGAATTATGGCTTCATATAAGATCCTCGTAAAGTCCTTATCTTATAAGATTTTTTTTTACGCTTGTGTGAAACGCTTATAAAATATTTTACGCGAGTAGCACGCTAACTTATCGTACGAGAAAAATATAATATCGTGTGAAATATTCGCTGTAATGCCACAAAAGGAATATAGTTTTCCGTTCAGTTATTTATAACAAATTAAAATACCTAACTCGTTTGATATTCGGATATTTATAAATAAAATCCAACGGATTCGAATATTCAAGCCAAAGATTATTATACATATCGCACTCACACATTCTGGGATATCCGGGAAGCGAGCTCCAACTTATGCGCCACGTATCTGTATCAGGATTTGAGATTCGAATTGATCCGTGCTCCCAATATCCGAGATGGCGAATGTAGAAATTTGCCTCGCTATATATAATTACATCCTAAACGTCGTTTTCAATTATAAATACTCGAAGCTTAAAATATTAGCAATCACCATTTTTTATAAACAAATTTAATATTTTGTCAAGTATAACAACGTTCTATGACAACATTATACGCCTTCTCCACAAATGCAACTAATGTCTCTGCAAATTCAGCAATAACCGTTATGTCAGCACCGCGAGAGGACAAAAACCCGAAATTACGTGAGATTTTCGCTAAAGCACATAACCCCGGGGGCACTTCCGGCAGACAGTATAGCAACTCTTGGCAAAGACGGGGGGGGGGGGGGGGTATGTTTTATCGGCGTATCAGGGCGACTTTAGTATAACGGAACTTGCGGTTAACGAGATTATAAAGAGCGGCCGAGACGGCGCGCGAACGCTCAAGTTTTTACGTAACCTAGGGATGAGATCAGAGAAAAAGAAAATTCGATGTGAATTTCCTCAAGTATTGCGAGCATCGTCGCGCGAGACTTTTTAAGGCTTTTGAGTAAGCAAATTATATAGATTTTCTGTTGATTTATTTTCGATTAGTTCGTATGTAAGGTGGTTTCGTGCTCGTCTATAGGGAGGATATATTTTCCTCTTGATATAAGTAGTAGAACAGGGTAAAGGAAGTTTCGCGTTCGAATAAGAAAGTTTTTCAACAGTTTGAGAATTCAATTTATTGTACAGCACGTGAGGTAGATTCGTTTGTATTTGCCCACAGTTATTTTATTCAAAAAAATGTCACAAGATATTCTTTGAATATATATATATATATTTATAATTTAAAACAAATTTGCCTCTGTTTATCACTCACGTGTCTGCCGTGTGTGACACGATAGATCGCACTCGATATTATATGTATACCTATACGACGAAATCGACTTATTCGGGTGAAAATATACCGGCTCTGTTTTTACGCTGACGCGAGGGGATCAAATAACGCGGCGTATATATTCGTACATCTGTAAGTAGATAACGCGGCGAGTTGTGTAAGACAATGTCTTGCCATATTCGCTCGTATCGATCTACTCTTTCTCCCACCACTGTCACGCGCTCGGTCGCGTTATCTTCAGGAACATAAAGCGTATTTTTCTCAACTTGTTCGTAGGTCAGGGAGATAGGACATTTTTTCATTAAAGGTTATACTTTTTCTCGCTCTCTGGCTCTCTAAACAATGATATAGATTATATAGGAGACGAAATATTTTGCGATGTATCTTGAACGCTCCTTTTTCTTTATTATCCTCCAAACACTTTGTTGTGCAGAATAATATTTAATCTGTAAATATATGTGATGTAGTAGGGCTGATAAAATGAAGAAGTACAAAGCTGCAGCTACGATTCTAATAGAAGAATATAAGAAAAGATGAACAACAGATATAGCTATAATAAGCGTCGACGTGTCAGAAATAACAATAGGACTGTCCGTTTATAATCCAAATCAATGAAATATCAACCTTATTCCTTACTTGCACAGTTAGAAAAAAAACTCACAGTCGCGCTTAGTTCTCCAGTTAACGGCTACTCGAACTAGCTCAATGACGTTCCTCCGCGCAGCCCTATATTATTCAACTTCTTCAGTCGCAACCTCCATTCTCCTCAACTCCAAAATTCATCACCCCCCATTAACAATCTCGATCAATCATCCACCACCGCGCTCGATAAAAAAATCTCCGCCTAATTGCTGCCAGCTTTATTTATAGCCTGCCTCGCTCCCGCCCCCCATATATACACCTGCGCCACTAATTACAACGGCGAACTTCACCTTCGCGTCGTGTATACACGCCATCGCAGCGCGCACGACACACGCGCGGGGGTATGAGACTGTGCCACTGGGAAACGGGGACTTTGATCGATCTGCGGCTTGGCTTTTTCTCTCTCCCCCACCCCCTCCCTCTCTTCGCCTGCCTGCCTGCCGTCAACCGCGACGCGTATGTCGTTTACACGAAGGCGGCGGAGAAGGGATATGTGATTTTTCAGCGCTGATCGAATTGGCGAGGGAGGCACAGCATGCGCTGTGGCGAGGAATTTTTGGCGACGCTGAGTGGAGCTGGTTATGTAATGTCGTTTCGTCTGTGGTTGGGTGACGAATTAAAAATGCAGGCGCTCGCTGTGGATTGTGGGAATGTGGCTGTATAGTGTGGGTAATTAGTATAGAGGGTCATGAATATTTATATATATAGAGGTATGTGTGTGTGTGTGTGTGTGTGTGTGTGTGTATGTGTTCGCATTTCGCGGGCTATTTTATGTTTAATGCCGATGAATAATTGTCGCGATTTTATTTAGCATGCTTTACGGACGTGTTTCTTTATATGCTTCTAATTCGCTATTCTTACAATTGGTAATTCGCACGTCGCGTTTATGCTAAAAAGATACTTTTAGCTTTACTATATACAGATAAACTTTCAGCGCTATCTAAACGTTGAGCTTATATTAACATATAACTTTAATTGTTTTTTCATTTATTTATTTATTTTTTTATTACAAACGTCGGTTCAATCAGAAATCTCTGCATCGTACCTACATATGCAAATCCACGAGAATAAATAATTACCAAATTCATCACCTCGCAGCTACATTATAACCCCCTTTAGTAAAACCTCCATCATAATTGAGGTGCCGGAAAGAGAAAGGGGACGTAACGTGTGTTAAGTGAATGGGCTATGTCCCCTTTCTCTTTCCAGAACTTCGATTAGGCTTGAAAAATCACTTACAGTAGCCCTTCTCGCATCCCCTATCCCAACACCATCAAAGATCAGTCTGCGACCTTCGAAAAGAAAAAGTATATAAACACCTTCCAAAACCTCTCCTCGATCTAAAAATTACTTCCATTCCCCTTTACACAAATACACACACACACAGAGAGAGAGAGAGAAGTGGCGACAAGTGCAACCTTGGGCCGATCCTGCGCGCATATATAGGCTTCCCGAACGCCCCGCGCTTACTTAAGAAAGAGCGCGACACGCGATTCGCCCTTCAGCGATAAATCAGCATTGTAATTGCTACACTTTCGCGCGACTTTGAATTTTTTCCCAGCTTTTTTTTTCTTTCGCAGCTACGTTTAGAGGGAGGAATGTTTCGTATTTTTCGCACGATCGTGAGTGGAAGGACGCGTGATGCCACGGGCGAAGGAATTCGGCGGGATTGAGGTGGAGTGAATAAACGAGAGGAGTGATGCGATGTGATCTGTTTATGAAGATATTCGTTTGTGTTGGGTTTAATAATGAGTGAACGCCAGCTTGGGTAATGCAAGCTTTTATTAATAATTGAGCAAATATAATGTAGTTTAATAAAGTAGTATATTTATCGTGGCTATGAGTGTTGGTGGATTTATTTGCGTACGCGAATCTATATGGTATTAGAAATAATTTACATGAAAAAATAAACGAATATAAAAATAAAAGGCGATCTGGGACGTTAAGGACTTATTACTTTATTTAACACCGCGTTATAAATATAATTCTATAGCATAATATGCTGGTAATTGAGGATTCAATAATGAGAGTAAATATTTGAAAAATAACGTGGTTTAAAGGACTGTTTTTAAAGCCAAGGTCAACTCCACTTTAATAAATATACTCTTGACGGTGTGAAAATACTGGAAAACACTATTATTCTAGTAAATATAATAATTAAAAATGGTAATCATGTATATAGTTTTTTTTTCTTCAAATTACATATCATAATTTCAAGAATGGCACGTGCAAACAATTAATAAATCCAATGTTCTTGACTTCATTAGATAAAAGAAATCATGTTTATTTCATACGCGAATTAATAAACATTTTTTTCCCCTCACATCAATCGCCTCGTTCGCACGCAATCCATATTCCCCAGCGCGATGACGATTTCACGTATAATCGCGCCTATATTATGCAAATACAAATAGAAGAGGGGAAAAGTGTTATTTTTTCTGAAAAATCGAGCGAATTAATATTATGCAAACGAGAGAGATTAATTATGCATACATCATCTGAATCATATCGATGTTCAAGCGGCTTAAGTGCTTTTATAAATTTATGGAAATTTAATAGACAGCTTGCATGCTTTCATTATCCGACGGAGCTTTTTATCGCGACGAAAATGCCTCGATGTAAACTCTCGCGCAGGTTTGTACAAAATTATCAGTAATTTTTAAAGAACTTTGCATAGTTTGTTTATGATTGAATCTGCGCTGATATAACCGGACTTGCAATCAGTGAAAAATATAATATTTCTTCATTCAAATTACAGCTATATTTTATTTCCAACTTGACATTCACGAATGAATTAAAAACAAACTAACCAAAAATTAGAATCCACGCTGGAAAGAAAAATTCTCTGCTATTAAGTAAATGTTTATTTTCACGTACCAAGGTAATATTTTTATTTTATTCGAAGGAAAAGGTTGTTCGATCGATCCGTCAGTCGATCGATTCTTTATATTGAAACAATTTTTATTTGATTCCGTGACACATTAATGTTCATCAAAAACATTATTTTTTAAATACACGTATAATTATAAGGAATATTCTGAAACTATGTTCTTATCGTCTTCCAAGCAAATACTTAAATTAGAATGTTTTCTTTTCCTATATACTTCCGCATTCATCTTCTTTATTAAGGGACCCGTACATCACCTAGCCGAAAATCTCGACCAAATCCCTTTTGCCCATATCGCCGGATCGATACATCTCTCTTCCTTTCTCTCTCTCTCTCTCGACATTGCCTGCTAAACGTTTTAACAAGGGGGGACCGAGAAGAGCGCGGGGCGCAGAAATGGAGTCATCCCACCGGGCTCGAAAACGGTAAATCAAAGCGGTCGAAAATCTTTTCCGCACACCGGGGGAAATTCAGAGTGTATTACCTCCTCCGGGCTCTCTCTCTCCCTCTCCCTCTCTCTCTCTGCCGCCCACGAGCTCACCTTAAGCCCCGGGACGCGATAAAATCTGAAAAATCGATGCCCCGCACCGCGCGTACACAGTTCCATATACCTTGGCTCCGGGGTTTTCGTACTGCGCGTCGGCTTTCGAGAGCAATGGTTCCTTACGACTTCTCGTATTTGATTCTTTTTTCGGGGTGGTGGGGCGGTTGAACGTGGCGATAGTCGTTTGAATTTACGCGGGGAGTTGTAGTTTAGTTGGGAAATTCACGTTTCAACCTGTATTTTTGTGGCTGTACTTTTGTGTTGTAGGTATATGTATATGTATGTTTTAGCTGGATTGGATTTTATATTAGAAATTGAGTTAACCATACAGTTCGTATTAATTTAACGTAAAATCATTCTTATTGTTAATTAACATTAATGTTAAGTACTGGTCAAATAATAAACTAGGCTACCTTCATTCTGAGGATTGATTTTCGCTCAAGTTACATCCAAAGAAAGAATTCATCACTCTAAAATTAAACAAACTCAAAGTTCAGAAGAATATTTAATATTGTATACGAATGAACGTATACGGAGTTTACATTGTTAGGCTTTGTTACCGAGAGAAATAATAAATTGTAATGGCTCTTAAAGCCTTATTTGCTCCAACCCACACGAAAGTAAAGTTGGAAGCAAAAGGAATATGAACGCGACGATCGTTCGAGTAAATAGGCAATAATGCCCAAAATATTGGCAAAAGGTATGCGGGCAAAGTAAGTATAATGTGTAATATAGTATCGTTGAGTGCGAGGCGTAGGCCTCTACTTATATACTTAATTGTAAAATTGTAAAATTCTAATTCTACCTGTTTTTCTTGGCGCTTGCCATCTAGCGGACACTTCGGATACTAATAATCCCGAACAAATATTGTACATAAATATGTTACATACTGAATTAACTCTCTTGTTTACAATAGTTCCTACAATTGTCTCAATAAAAGAGCAACCTCGTAGTTTACTTTCTCTTCGCAACTCCTTTCGTCAACAAAAATATTGAGATCATTTCATTTCAACATTAAATACTACCTCTTCGGCCTAAATAAAAAGAGAAAAGAAAAAAACGTAAACCCAGCAGACCCTATATTTCTACCAACGTAAGCACAGTCAGCCCTGTATCCCTCCAACGCCTCCCCTGTTTTCTCCAACCATGGTTACGACGGCGACTGCAGCACCCATCACGCACGTAAGACGCGCGGCGCGGCCTATATACATTGCGAGGGGCGCGACTCACTCCGTATGTTCGAGCGGCATAGCTCGCGGCAACGGCCGAGACATTGAATTAGCTGCTGCAATCGAAGCGGTGCGCATCATAGAGCCCCCCCCCCCCCTCTCGCTCCTCGACGCGCGCAGTGCCTGGAAGGAGATAGAGAGATATCGCGATGGTAGGTATACGAGGGGGGGATACGGTTGTTAGCGTTGCTATGTATAGCTATTTTTGAGGAGAGGGGGATCAGGTAATGGGATTGTCGGGTTTGGGGTGGCGAAGGGATGGAAGGTTCTTTTGAATTGTGCATTTGGAGTGGGGGCTGAACTGATACGCGGGTTTTCTGTGTAACAATGAGCATTTAGGGTTACTGGACTTTTGCACGCATGCAAATGTCCAGTAACTGAAACTTGTCGTCTGCTTAGGGGGCACAGTAACTGGCACACCTACCCTAGGTGCCTCGTGTAACTGGGACATTGATTTTCTTACGTAATATATATATATATATAACTTTATTTGATTATTTAATTATTCCACGTCATCGTCGGATCTTTTTTTAGATTCCTATAACCGCGCTCGTATCGTGTTTCGCAATTTTTTTTACTGGATATCGTGCGTTTATAGTTCATAATATAGTTCTTAATAATCCATTTAACGTTATTTTACTGTATAAAGTACTTATAGAAAATTGTTAGAAAGTAGATCTGATACTATATATACATATAGATCGTTCGAACAATTAAAACAACGTTTTACTATAACGACAATCGTGCTCGAATTTCGAAACGATTAAAATTTTATTAAGAATCAGTGAAAATGTCTTTTACGGCCGACCGTAAAATTTTCGGCGCGACAATAAGGAACAGGGCAATGAAAGCGCAATGAAACTCAGATGGTTAGCGGGAGGTGATCCGGGGAGGGGGGGGGGATCGAATAACAATACGTAGGATCCAGGTGGCTCCTAAATTTCGTCATAACCCCTTATGGCCCTGGCGGGGCTTAATTGAGGGATTAACAATACAATATGCTTTGATGGGAGGACATCTCTGCGCGTCCGCCCACGGAAAGAACGGAACGGCGTGTATATAGCGGTGAATACCGATTTAACCTTATTATCGGGATACTGTATATGCCTTACTTAAAGTTGCACTTTTAGCAGCTGACAATAAGTAATGTGTTATTTTTCAATTATGTACAATGTAAATGTTTTGTTAGAAATGTAATGAAAATGGAAATATTTTTATCGATCGAAATAGTACTATGTAAACATTTCTGGAAAGTAATTGTATATTAGGAATTGACCGAATTGTTTGCTATTTATTTGTTGGCATATAAATATTCTTTGGATGTATTCCAGAAAAACAATAAATATTTACAGAAACTTCAATGATGAATTTTAATAGGTATGTCGAGGTCTTCCTACTCGAATGCATACCCACATAGCATGAAAGCTTCCAGCGGAAAGATTCGAGAAAGCTTGCAGCGGAAGATTGCTGCAATCTTTCAGGAAGGTAAATGAAACTTTCCATA
>JAPYZP010005620.1:0-14100 GCA_030522985.1 Torymus sinensis
CGCGCATGACGCCGCATTAAAGTAATTTATTATTTATTAACAAAATATATTTTTGAAAAATTGACGACCGCCGACACAGATACATCAGCGGAAATTCTCCGACTTAAAAATGTAACATGTCGAGAGGGGTATAATAAACACAAAAATGTACACATTTTCTCCGCGCGCATTTAAAGACACATATTTCTGAAGGATCTTGAAAAACTGCGGAATATTATTTAAAAAAGTTCCATGCATATTTCTCTCGGCAGATTTTCGAGCACGCGAAACTCGCGCAACACAACACCGAACAACATTTTCATCCTCCCCCCACCCTTAGGAATGAAAATCCTCTCCAACCGCGACGTACATTTTCCACCAACGAGGGCAAACAACAAAAAAAAGTAACGAACCTTCTCAAATCAACGCTCCCATCGGCTAATTCAGTTACCTCAACGAAGTAATTACAGCCCCTGTGCGAGCGCGCGGGGAAAAATACACTAATCGAGGCGTCAAGCGCGCTTATATATACACGGGACAAAGCTCTCTCGCGTGCTCTCGCCGCTTTCTCTCTCTCTCTCCGCGCGCGCGCATGACCACGACGGATGAGCGCAATCACCTACACACACACACACACACACGTATATGCGCGCGGAACAACGGCTCAGCTTGCGTTTAATTTCCGGACTCTCTGCACGCCCGCGGTATATAATGCGCGCGCACGCAAGCGCTGCACGCCGGCCGCGCGCGCGCAGCGAATCAGCGAAAGGGATAATATGTAACGCTGGCTGGCGCGTTAGAGAACAAACGAAAAAAAAAAGAAAAGCAAGCGTATATATACATGTATATATAAAATGTTTATGGAAAAAGTATAATACAGCGAAGAAGACGCGGTTTGGCGCAAGACGGCGGGGATTTATTTCCACGACGACCGGACGAGCTCGCTTTTTCTTTTTCTTTTTTAAAGGAAAATATGCGTTTTAATGAAAAATAATTTTTCGCCCCGGCTGCTGCTTTGCATTTTTCCGTAGGACGCGAGGGGTGTTTGTATATATATGCGGAGCGTGAAAGGTTGCCGCTTTTTAATTGGAATGAATAGGCCGCGGGGTTTTCGGCTTCGCGGAGCGCGAACCGCGGCGGTGCCGGCGGCGGCTCTGTGGTTTAGACGCGCGCTGTGTATATTTTAGGGGGCGCGGGGCTGCTGGCATTTTATTTGTGGCCCGTACACGCTAGTCTGCCGGTAATGTATAATGTTTAAATAACGGTGCGTTATTTCGGGCGTGGATATATATTTGGCGGATGGGGCGAGTTCATTCAAGCCGATAATAGTCTGACTACTCTCGTGCTTGATTGGCTCCCGAAAAAGCATTCCAAATCATTTTTCATATAAGACCTGCTATATATACCTTATCACACTCTGAAACAAAGCCGGCAATATTCGTGCTAGAAAAAGTTAATAACAGCCGATTATAAAATTGCAAAACCGCGTGACGCGTGCATGGCAGGAGAAAAAAGGAGGACAAAAATTTTACATCACGAGCGCGCGGGAACGCGGCGCGACCGGAACTCATGAGGACATCACACACAATGCTCTATACGCGGATGCTTTTGTATACCGCTGCAGAGCGCACCTTTTTGTTTTATTTTTTTCTCTTCCTATCTATACATAGGTATGTACATATAAACATACAGAAATCGAAAGTGCGCCGATTGGCGAATTTTTTTTCTCGAAATTGAAGCGCGACGGCAAAACCCAAGTATGTCGCACGATTCGCCGGCTGCGTATATTTCGCTGCAACGCGCGGATGTATCGCCTGCGGTTTTTGATCCCTGCGCGCGCATACCTGTACGTGTGCGTTTGCATAAAAGAAAATTGAGTACAATCAATTTGTTTCTTGCTGTCGAAGTATACGCGTAATCGTTTGCAAACATAGGCGCGTATTATATATATATATATGTTTTCTTTCCGGGAATTTTCCGAGAAGGTAAATTAGCGCGAGGGCGTGTTGTATCGCGGCAATTATATACATGCGCCGACGCGCACGGCAAACAGCTCGCAAATATGTATCAGAGAGAGAAACACGCGAACTGCTAAAAAATAAACAGAGTAAGTACATAGACGCGCACTGTGGTTGAGCGATGGCGCACTGCACGCGCGCATCTTTTTGCGCGCTACGCGAACGCTTTAAATATCATAGACGACGACGGCGCAATGGATGATGGCCTTATATAGATTTTTACAACGCTTCCGTTGTGCGAGACAATGTGGCTTGTCGACAATCTTCTCTCTCAATGAATGAAAATAGAGCCTTTCAAGAAACAATTACTGTCGCATCGTCGCCATTGTTGTCACTCGCATTCAACGCCAATTAGTCATTCGCGCTCATGAATAAGACAGTTCTCGATTTTCTCGTTTAGCAAGCCCTTCTCTCAATTCCGCTCTCGCGCGCGGTGATTACCATTCTCTAAGAAAATAATGCCCGCGTTCGCGCGTAATTATCGATTTTGAGCTTGACAAATTCACGAGTCGAACTCCTCGAAGCCCCTCGATTATCATTCTCTTAACATATATATATATCGGAAAATGAATAAAACGGAGGCTGTAAGTCCGCGACAGCGAGAAAAACGAAATATACGCATCGGTATAGTGGGCGCAGCCGGAAGTGCCGCAGGTGTGCGTCTCGTTTTGCGTCGTGTGTCACGTTGTAAAGAGGTAAACACGGGCAATTCGCTCGTGTCATCTTGTTTGTTTGGCCGACGCGCGTGTCAAGTTTGCTTGTCAAACTTTTTGTCTTAAACAAATTTTTGCTTTCGTTTTTTTAAAGCGTTTGTTGAACCTTTCCGACGATGCTGCGCCGATGTTGGCAGGAGTAATATAATTAGAAGAATAATCAAGTTTGCGTATAAGGTGTGCACGCTGGCGCTGCGCGCATAGTTTCGTAATGTGATTGTATGTTAATTAACAGGAATGTTATGATGCTGCGTTAAAACGTAACTTCTAGGTATATGGAGTTTATTTTGGGATATAATTTGTATTCTCGTGATACTGTTATTTTTTTGTATCACAAATGAAGAGGGTTTCGTAATGCGGAGGTCGCTATAATTCATTGTAACTGTCGACGTCAGCAATATATAAAAGTTTGGAAATCACTTTATATATTCTCATACAATGATATTTACTTAGAAGTATAAACAGTCAATCTCTATATACGAGCTTTACACTTCCTTTATAGCGACCGAACGACGCCATAACAATTGCACTATTATACCTGCGAGGTGTTAAATTTGTAACGCGACGCAGCAAAAACGTCCGCATTCAAGTATTTTCATTGCTCTCTCTCTCTCTCGCTATTAGCCGACCAATCGAACGCGAATAAATGTTCGCGATCGCGCACTCGATTACATAAAAATGACCGCCACGCCACACACCACGCGAGCGGCTATTTGCGCTGCGGCCGCACGTAAGTTGAATAAGCCTGCGATGATTCATAAATAATTTCGTTCTCCATACGCTAGCGTGAAGACAACAAAAAAAAAGAACGCCGATCGCTTAATATTCCAGCCACCACCGATAAACGCGTCTTTCTTGAATATAGTCATCGGGCTCTAGTCGTTTCCAGAATAGATAAAGCGCCGCGAAGCTTAATCTCTCCAAAGCAAACTTACGCGCAGTTTTACAAAGTAATTTACACATACACGAAGCGCGCAGTGTATATATACTTATATAGGAGAACGCAAATTGAGACGCGTGCGCTAAAAAGCCTCGTCTCTTATACATATGTTTGCTCTGACGACGAGCCTCTCGAACGTTCATTTTTCAAATGAACGCTAATGAACCGTATACCTATAACTGTACACTCGATATATACACACTCGCGTTTCTGTTTACGTATCCTACATACGTCGCGCGTACTGTAAATTTGCCTCTTCGTAACTGGAAAATTTATCTTTCCAGCAAAGATCCGTTTATAATTTCGAACCTTTTTTTTCGGGACGCGCTTCTCCCGCCTCACCAAAACGCCACTGTTGTATGCGCGCACCCGTTATTCCGGTTTCCGAAGGTTAACGCGGCGGCGCGCCGAAGGATTCCGCAGCGTGTTGCGTATATTCATGTATTACGCATGCAGAGCGCTCTGGATTTTTGGCGGCCGATGCACTCGCTGCACGCGCGCGGCTGTCCAGGAAATCGTCCCGATCGGCTTTACTTTTAGTATATACTCAAGTGTAATGAATAATATGTATACCTATATATAATGATACCTAATATGCGTGCGGTTAAAAAAGTGTTTATTGGTTGCCGTGTTATCGGAAACGACGTTGTTGATTACTTTTTTGCAAGTCGGCGTTATTTACGTTCAAAGGTTGCGACATGAAAATATATAAATAACTAATCGCGGGCGATTCGAATGTAAACTAAGTTTTAGTACGGATATAAAATTCGTTAGTCTTTAATTTTCATCGGACACTACAATTTTGTCCTTACATAGATCGTTACTAATTATAACACGAATATATTCAAGCCGCTCGCAAAACTCCAGCGCCGTGTTTCTCCTCGATTCATTATACATTGCTTATTACAATCGCATATGCGCACCGCGTTCGATTAGTTAAAAAAATGCAATCGCGCTCGTTACCATTTTTACACGATGCGAACGAGCGATTTCCAGGCACATTATAGCAGCTCGATATATCATCGTTTCGCAAGACACGCACTTATCGCGGCGATCGGCGTACAATACTTATAATACCGGAACTAAGCGCTGCACGCTCAAAGTCACACTTCTTTCTTAAACCGTATATGTCCGTGTATAATATTATACATTTCATATACGTATATGTCGTATACTCCAAATGAAACCTCACGGCCTAACGTATGTGTGCAAATCCACCGAAATCTGCGACCAAACCCTAAATGTGCTTTTGTATACTTTTTCTACGACAAATTATATTTTTTGAGAAAATGGTCAAAAAAGACCTTCTCTTCAAACGTCAGCCATTTTTCCTAAAATCAGTCAACTCAATAGTTCAAGAAAGAAATTTAAACCTCGAAAAAAGAGCTTTAATTTCCTTTTTTAAAAATTAAAAACCGTCGATTTCTTCAAAAGTTATAAGGATTTGCAGTTGAAGGTTAAAAAGGCATGAAAATGCAAAAATACCAGGAATCGGCAGCGCCCACTTCGAGAGCCTTTTCATGCCTTTTTAACCTTCAACTTCAAATCCTTATAACTTTTGAAGAAATCGACGGTTTTTAATTTTTAAAAAAGGAAAGAGCCCCTTTTTTCGAGGTTTATATTTCTTTTTTGAACTTTTGAGTTGACCGATTTTAGGAAAAATCGGCTGACGTTTGAAGAAAAGGAATGAACAAAGTTTTCAAAGGCACATTTAGGGTTTGGTCGCAGGTATCGTTGGATTTGCACATATACACATTGCAACACCGAGAAGAAACAAAAAAAAAGCAGCGTCGAGGGCCACTTGTTGCACTATATATAGACATCATTATATCACAGGCACGTGTACTACACTCGGTCTTACCTGGGAATGAGTGCGCGAGGGCTAACAAACTCGCCAGCAGAACGACACCGTACACAGTCTTCATCATCTTCGTAATGGCGATCGACACTTGGTTAGAAAAAAAAGTATGCAAAACTTTGGCTTATACACGCTGCAGCGGCTGCTCTCTATCTTTCGCTTCGCTCTGGCAAAAGTCTCGGCGCGGACTGATGATCCGGCTATCGCGCCGCCGGCTACAAAAGCCGCGACGGCGAAGGTCACGCGGTGTGCCGCACACGCATAGAGCCGGCCGGGAAAACACGACTCTCTCTCTCTCTCTCTCTCTCTCTCTCTCTCTCTCTCTCTCTCTCTCTCTCTCTCTGTCCGTCCCTTCCACACGCTCCACAGCGCGTAGAGGGAGTAAGAGAGCGCGATGCAGATGGAGGAGAAGGAGAAGGAGGAGGAAAGAAGAAGAAGAAGAAGATGGAATTATATATCGGTTGACGTGTCGCTTGATGCTGTTATGCGCGTGTCTCTTTGAGCGCGGGCGATTAATTTCGTTTTCTTTTTTTGAAGGGTTCCGAGGTTCCGGGTACCTAAATACTTCAATTGGTTGTTGCAAGGGACTGGCACAATAATTTTTCTAGGTACTGTGCGTCGATGCGTAGGTACATTCTTATATATTTTATAATATGTGGCGCGGTTGGTATAGAATTTTTAAGGCTGCTGCCTCGTGGTCGGAGGTAAAAATGGGCTGCACATATACCCGCATTTGCAGAAATGATAAGTTTTTTTCTTTTGTTCAGGTTTTACGCGGCCGGTTTGCATACTTTCCTGAATGTTTGCATATACGTCGACGACGACGAAGTAAGTATCTAAAAGAGCGCGCAATAATTTCAGATAAAAAAGGAAAATAATTATCGGTCCGGCTGGAGGTGACCCTCTTACTACTTTGCATTATACAATTTAATCATTTTCCAGACACAAATTCGGTATAATTATTATTGATTCTCTGTTTTCTGTGGTAGGATAGAGGATTATGCGTTTGATATATAGTCTCATTCTTATATTGTATTATAAAAATAAACTGCACCGACATAAGTATAATGTAAAATTTATCGCCGCTGAATAAACGAAACACGAATAAATAAATACGACTTTATATCGGCGATTTCTAGGAATCGCAAATGGCCATTACAATATTATGTTAAATATTTAATCATAAATTATAGTGACTCAACATAGACTATATCGTCGTATTTTTCTTGAACATTTGGAAATATTTTTGCATTATAACAATGAGTCAGACAATGTGTTTATATTATACTTTTATAAAATAAATGCACGCTGACTGTGAAATGCTTGGAGACAGATAATTTATTGACTTGAATTCATGCTGGTAGAAACGTTATCACGTGGCCTTACATAAGACCCAATTATTGTTCATTGCTACTTTTTTTTACTAATATGTGGTGCATTAAAACAGCGTTTAGCGATGTAAGTAGCAATTTAAAGCGCATATATAGCATAACTGAATCATCCCAACCGACTCGAATCATCAAAATAAAACTTTTATCTCAAAAGAGTCGAATGTAACACAGAAAGCAATAAGAAACCGAGCGCAACATGTCATCGCCTCTCGTCCCTTCTATCTCTTTCTTTCTATCAGCCGACCTCTTGCTCTCTCTGTACATTCTCTTCCTTTGCTCGTCCCCATCTCTTAATTAAAAAAATCTCTTAATCAAAAGAATATTTCACGCGCGGATTTCAATTGCAGATGCTGAAAATTTTTCGAAAAATTCATTTTCGCCCTCTCGGTTTACATCAATGAGCGTAGATCCTCTCTCATCCGCGTTTTACCATTTTATTTGCATATTCGGAATTTTTGCTTGGAAATGAGAGATGGCGGTGGTGGGGAAAAATTAATTATTTTATCGAATAAAAACGTTGCTTTTCAGCGACAACACACTTCAGAAACGCGAACTGGATTTTTCATTAGCTTTTTCCGAGTTTTATTTTATGATTTACGTACATTATGGTATGTTCCCCACTGACTCTAACCTTAATTTAAGATCATTTCATTTTCAATTTTCTTTACATTGATTGAACTTTATTCATTACTTTTAAACAGAATGTAATAAATGTTAAAACTACAAATAATTCGATTTATTGCCATGTTTTATAATCTTTTCTCTGAAAATTTAAAGATCGAATTTCGCTCGATTGAAATTTTTAAATAAATAAAAAAAACTCTATATTTATGGATATTATCAAGAGATTCATCCGATTTTATTCTAGTTATCGTTGACAAAATGAATAGGTAGCTTTTTTTGTTAAAAAATATGTCTTTAATATAAAGTAAATAGAAAGTAGTTTTTTACGCGAGTTCGAGTAATAAAAACACTTTTATAACACTTTTTCGCACCTGAAATAAAATTGTCGGTTGAAAATATCAAATGGATTTTATTCTATTTTTATTATTTAATAGTTCTAAATATAATTGAGTTTCAAAATTCAAATCTAGCTGGTCCTCAAATCAATTTCATACAGACCAATCAAATAAATCTTTAAATACTTCTACAACATACGGTTACCGTTTTATGTTACGAGTGGACACAAATATTAAATTATTAAATCAATACACTTTCTATAATACGCTTTCTTCACTATTATAAAGCTTACGCAGTGAAAACGAAAGCCAAAATCATAAAGTGTATAAATATGCAAAAGTATCATTCATAATATATATTTCACCTTTTACTATTCAATTTCTAATCTACCTCCATACACAAAAAACCCATCTATCACTGTATAAACATACAGTACTCCTTCAGAATACCGCCGCCGTGTGTCCTTTTCTGTCTCACAAACAACTCGTTAGAGTAAGTGAGACAGGCACATAGTGGCGGTATTCCGAAGGAGTACTGTACACTACCAACTTTGTGAACCCCACCATTCACCGTGAAAAATTCGACTCCGCACTCGCTGCGCAACAACCTCTGACTAATTGTCATTCAGCGTAATCATCACGGACGTGTGTGCGTGTGTCTTCTCCTCGTCGTAGTTCACGCACACCCGCTCTCTCAACTATGTACTCTCTATATATCTGCATCGATCCAATTTCCCGCTTGCAGCGCGCTGCACACTCGACCCCTCCTCGCATTTTCTCATCGAGGTCTATCAGCTCGGACGAGTGCGCGTATGTATATATGTATATAATGCATTGCGTACCGGGACTCTATGTAACATCGTCCAGTGCGCCTACACGCGAAGCTTCTCGTCACTTCCTCGCCGCGCAAACGTACTTACGTGTACTTGTACGCGCGCGAGAGGCTTGGAATAATAGAATTCCACGTATTGCTTGTCGCGGAGGATAGGTTGTTGGTTTTTCTTTTCTTTGTTGGTGCGATGCACGAGCGAGATATAATAGGTATAGCGTTGGTATTTGCTTCTGACGAAAAATTATTAAAAACATATTTTATGTTAAGTGGCACATATATTTTTGGATTTTGAATACATTTTGTGTGTATACTTATATGTGTGTCTGCATACAGACCGAAGTACAGATAATATCTCGAGAACGAATTGATCGATTTCGATGGGGTAAAGCTTATTCTCTTCGTTTTTTATGCCTCTTTCAAATCTACTATGGTTTTTAAAAATTTTCCGATTTTCTTTTTGTTTTGATGATGAAAAAACGTTTTTGAAATTTCAATTTTTCTTATTTTTTAATATTATAGGTGATTTTTTTAAAATTTTTTTAAATGCATTTGAAAGGACATTGAATTACCTATTATTTTTTTTTTAAATGAAAACGTCTCGTTTTGTTCTATATTTTTTATCTCCGAAAATATTAAATATTTCTACGTAAAGTACTTCTAACTGTTAAAATTTCAAGAGGTTGACTTGATATGTTAACGAGAAAAAAATTATTGAAGAAGAAAAGTGCGTTTTGGTTGTCGCACGATAATAGGAGCAAAAATCAATAAATTTTTATGAAATTTCGCACAGATGTAGCTCTTTTATACTCCTAAAGCCCTTTCGTTGCCCAAGAAAAGCTATTCATATTTCGAGTTTGAGGTTAAATTGCTATTTTGAAATTTTTCAAATCGCATTTTCTTGAAAACGATTGGACAAACCAGCTTTAAATGTATAGGCTGTCTAACTCACGTTATGAAGAATATATGTACAAAATTTCATTAAGGTTGCACAATTATTTTTGAAGATATTCGTTTTTAGAATTTTGGAATTTTTTTGGTTTATTAGGAATTGTTAAAAGTTTCCTCAAAAACTAATGAATAGGTAAATGTACCAATGATTACCATCTTAAAAGCTATGCTTGAAAAGTGGTAGACACTTTAGAGAGAGTTAAACTTTAGATGATCTCGTAGGTATAATTAAAACAATTAATAAAATGATTATTATTGTACTTCAAGGTACATAGAAATACTTCACGAACTTTTTATATGAACGTTTGGAAACATTTACTTTCTTTTTAAATGGCTTGTAGTCAATCACATCCTCCAAATATGTTTCAGGAGTAAGTTCATCATCTGCATTACCTTCTAACTGAATACCTGCTGAAATTACAACCATTTTAACATAATGAGGAATAATAAGGTACTGTTACGAGTGAGGTCTCGCCATTAATTAATAATAAATGGACGAGGAATCGATAAAAACGGCATGACGTCTCACGACCGGGCTTGCACCTGGGACCTTCCGTTTTCGCGACGGATCCTCTCCCAACTGAGCTGCCGATACAGCATGCGCGTCTTTTCGTCGAGTCTCCTTAATGAACATTGAAGAAAAAACTGTAGAAGTATTGAAATTCGTAAAATCGATACTACCTACCTCCGATCAAAATTTTATAAGCATACGATTATTTAAAACCATGAAAGTTCGTGAAGAGAATACAATTATAGTGGAATACTATTACGAACTAATATTATAACAAAATTTGGTTGTAGATATTAACTTTTCAAGAATTTGATATTACCTTCGTCCATTGTTATGAATTGCTGGAATATAATAGATTATGGCAATTATCTTTCACGTAGCACGGATTCTGAAATACTGAACTACAATCATCGCTGCACAGAACTTTGAAACGAGGTACTTTCTGTTACAGTATATTTAGTATCATTTTGATATAGTACAAATCAGATCGTATAATATGTGTTTGTCATAGCTAGTAAAGAAACAGTTAGTTGGAATGTTTGGTTTCATTTTGTTCATGAAAAATATAGATGTGAATTAATTTTTATAATGGCGAAAAAATTTAATATTTGACAAATGATTTGATTATATTTTTAAATGGGTACTGATTTCAAATTTTACTCCCTCAAAGAGGAAACTTTTTAACGGAGACAAAAATTTTTGAGACAAAAATTGTTTCTAAAATTCATCGTTTTTAAGCAAAAAAAATTTTTAAATTATTGACTTACAATTTCAACCAGTTATTACACTTAATGAGTACAATATTGAGTTGAAATTTCAAGTGATTATCTTCATATTTTTGAAAAAAGTGACCATACCCTGTCCAAAAGTGCCACTTTCGCTCCCGGCTCAAAAACTGGAATATGGTATTTTCGGCCCGGGTATGGTGAAATAGTATATTACGCACCATGGGAGGAAAAAACTTGGACAGTCCAGCTCGTGTAAATTGCCACCCAAGCCGAAGGCGAAGGAGAAATTTTTTTCTCTCTAGGTGCGTAATATAATATACTATTCGTAATATAATATTCTATTAATGTGGTACTTTCGGCCCGGTGTGAGGAAAAATAGTATACGCACCACGGGAGTAAAATTGGCCAGCCCACAGCTCGTGTAAATTGCCACCCAAGCCGAAGGCGAAGGAGAAATTTTTTTCTCTCTAGGTGCGTAATATAATATACTATTCGTAATATAATATTCTATTAAAATCAACTGATCGTCTTGAAATTTGGCATAAAGTGTTTATTGTAAGTGTTTATTGTTTTTTTAGTGCAATCGCCATAAAGAGGTATAACGAAGCGATGGGGAATTTGGAAGAGAGGGGATTAAATTGTGCGACCGGGAAAAACCGATAGTGATGGTTTCTTGGAAGACTAGAGAGTATCGTGCGAAGATTAACTTCATTGGAAATAGAGTATTTGTCACCGAGTTTATTGACCTGTTTACCCAATTGTAAAAAAAACAACGCTTGTTTATGTAACCATTGTCCTTGAAGTTATATCATAAAACCAAATGTTATGCGTTACACGCTCTTCGTTACCATTAGTGTCAAACGTACAAATACGATAATTACACAAGATAGTGTAACGACTTGTCAACCTTTTTTCGTTAAAATTTTCCATGTTTTTCTTCTATATATAAAAGCAAACATCTGTAAGTAGAAAAATGTCTGAAAATGTTGCGGAACGAAAAATTTCTAATTCATCTTCGTGTCATTTAACTTCGTGTATCCAGATGTTAAACTAGAAACTTCTCTTCAAAGCGTTGCACCTACTTCTGTCTGACACATCCGTTAACTCGTGTTTTGTCCAGAACACCCGGTAAAATTATCGGAATGTAGAGTGTCGCGTGTACCGGTAGAACGAGTTTCCAATGCGATTTCCTACTTGTAAAATTGCGCTCTTCCAACGTGTTAAACGGAACGTCGACGTAATAATAGATACGTATCGTTTTCCCGATCACGCTTAAAAACATCGGGCCTATTTAATCGAAAGCAATTAGTCGAAACGAGTTACACGCGGGGATGTGTATACGTATATCTTCGTTGTGCCTGTATATATGGAGTCGATATATAATCGCTGGAACATTAATTCATTGATTAATGTGGAATTTCCAGTTAAGCTTATGAATTCGTAAGTGAGATGTATTGACAAACTACTCTATCCCCCCCCATCAGTTATGTTTAAACGTGGATGGGTAAATATTTGTCGATGATTACAGGCGAATACTAAAGGTATGTTTATATGAGCGATGCGGCTAACGGTATGTATGCCATGGGTGGGAGAACGGTTTTCTTTGGAATTATTTTGCAATTCAAAAGAGTCATGAACTGCGATAACTGTAACTAGCTTCGGTTGGTGCATTTAAAATTTTTTCTTTTCGAATTGTCGATCAAATTATCAAGTGGAATCCACAGGTAGTATTTGATTATTTTTTTTTTCATTTAGTTCAAGCTATCATTTACTTACAGATATTTTTCAATAACACATTATGTAACCGCTTGACATTTTAATATTACAACTTTTAGTGTTAATTTAATGTTTTTATATTACACGTGAATTCATTAGTAATTTAGTTTATAACTTATAAAACGACTTAGATATTCTTAAGAAAAAATTACCACATCGTGACCGTAAAATATTGAAGTTATAATAATCAGCGATTAAATCGAGAAACTTGTTATGAATAATTTGTCTTTCTAGATTATCACAAGTAAAACTTATTTTGTTTTAATGTATCCAAAAGTGATTAATGTTAACTATAATAACTCACACATTAATATAAACAATAATTATAACAAAATATATTTCAAATAATCTGACCTTGACCAAAAAAAATAAAAAATCAGCCAAATATACATATAAAATTACGTAATCAAATCCGCAAGCTATATTGACACTCAACGAAATTAAAGCAAAAAAAAAAAAACAACCTAAAACCATATAAAATTTAATTAATCCAAAACACGTCGAGCCAAGCGCACAACGCAAATATACAGCGCTTGCGCGCGCAAATATTTATTTTACACATCATACCGGCAATTTCGCGATTTCATGATGCCTATTATAAAAGACCGCCTCCGCCCTCGCGGCCTAGAAAGATAACCATAAACCAATCCATTCGTCTTTTATTTTTCGTCACTCACCCGTGATCGCAAGCGCACACACACACGCACACACGTATACTATTGCTATATCTCTATTCTCTAACGATAATTTTCCAGACACCTTTTCTATACCTACATATACGTATAATACACATGTAAGAATGCGGCAGCGGCGCTCCGCGATCGAGTCGTTCTAAAAGAAATCGGAATCATATATTTCGAGCGAGAAGCCAAACGCGCACAAAAAGAGTCGTAAAAAAGCTCGCTCGCGCTCGCGATATCGACTTCTCAACGCGTACACATATATATACATACATGCGCAGGGAGATGTACGTCGAACGGTCTCTTAAAAAGCTGCCAAAGCGAGCGAACGCGCGCGTGCCGATATCACTCCCGCATGTATATAGCATGTATACGCTCACCACCGCGGCTTCTCGCAACTTCTCGGAACCGCGGGGGCGAGCCTCTCTCTCTCTCTCTGGGCTCGGTGCATTCAATAATGGCGGTATCGCGGATACACGCAAATACCATCGACGTGTCCGCCCTCCCTCGTGTGTGTCCGCCGGAATTTCGATCACGTATGTCGTCCATTCGCTGCCGCATATTGGTCTTTTCGTCCTTCTTCGTATGTCGTGTGCTAGCTCTGCACGTGTATGCGTGTGTGTGTGTGTATATACTATGGGCGGACGTATATGGACGCACGTTTGATTACACCGGCGAACGAGTCCCCCGCGCGTGCGGAATTGGATGTCCGCCGGTCGGTGGACTGAGCAAATTGTTCGGTTTCTACGGGGGGGGGGGGGGGGGGG
>JAPYZP010005621.1:0-11619 GCA_030522985.1 Torymus sinensis
TAACTAATTATCAAATAAATCCATTTATAAACCAGTTTGTTGTACACTTTATAAATAAAAAAATAGTGAACTTGGATCCATAGCAGTCCACTTATTTCATCAACCGAAAAAGGTAAATACAATCAAACATAATAAACAAATATATTTATAAGAGTAAATTTTCCTCGAACGTCAGGACTTAACAGAATAATATCCTATACTGAGCAAAACTTGATAATCTCACTTTCATCTTCCTTATAAAATAGATATATATTTTGATTCATTCGATCAGAATTATCATTGCTTTTTTCTTCATACTTAACTTGACAATTCATTCAATAGCTCTTCATTGCAATCAACGTTGTTGCTTGTTAGAATTAAGTCCCAGTCGGCCTCAGACAGCAACCTGTTGCGTCTAGAATAGTCGCAATTAAAAAAGTTGTAACACCGGCTGTCAGCATCCGGGGCTTTCGGTTGATGGTGTCTGCTGACGACATCAATACTGCACTGAGTCATGGGCGTCCAGGATTCGCACATCGAGGTATGTATTAGGACGGGTGGGCAAGTATCAGTTGGCTGGAGCCGAGATTGCTGCACGTTTCGAGTGTGCGTTGTCTTCAGCGAGCTACTAGGGGGCGCGACGTACGTGAGAGGATTACAGCTCAGTGGGGCGTTGGATCAGTGGATGTTTGCCAGATTGAAGGCGACGTTTATGATTACCTCGTGAGAAAGGGCAGAGTGCTTCATAGCCTCCCGCGTAGAGAAGAAGTTGTGAATCGCCGATTTATTAGACCCTGATTCAATATATACAGTTGCAATTAGAATTTTATCATTATAGGCCTTAATTTTAACAAATACCGCTTCGGAAGCTGCAACAACATCGATGAGTTCTGAAACAATCGTCTCCTTCACCACAATGAGGACACGACCGCCACCCCTAATGGAGTCGTCGCCCGCGTGGCATCTGTCACTGCGGTATGTAGCGAATCCATGTAGACCGAGTTCCGAGCAGAGAGTGGATGGTTTGAGCCATGTTACGGTAAAGACAAGAATATCGGCGGATGCAGGGGGGGGGGGGGGGGGGGGGGGGGGGGGGCGTAGATAGTTGAGAGACATTAGATCTTAAAAAACTGATATTATTATTAAGAGATCTGGTATTTTGGTAATATAAGTTGAGTGATACGTGCTGGCCCCAAATTAGTTTGAGTCATCGACTGCGCCTTCCTGTTCTACTATTTCTGGGATACCAGGTACATATTTGATGGTCATAGGATTACCAGGATTCGCTGTGTTGAGCCGCGAGTCTTTCTCCCTCAGCTTCTTCAAATTCTCTTTTTGGAGCGGCAAGATAGAGATTCCGGCCTGGATCTCAGAGTGAGAGCGTAGAGTTTTGACTACCTCGCTGTGTGATGCAAGCCGTACAAAGAAAGAACGGGAGCCCTGTGCAGATGGCTTGCCCAGACACTTCACCGATACATTTGTAAGGCATATACCCTGTATTACGCTGGGAAAGCGTTTAGCACTATATAGGTCCACCGAAACCTCGCCGCCCTGAGCTTCCGGAAGCTTGTGGATGATAATGTTGTTTGCCCTTGTTATCCTTTCTTGTACCTCGGTAGACAGGGACTTGATGTCGGTTGCATGTTTAGACTGCACACTCTCAACGGCCGAGAGGCGCACCTCTGCCGCTCCCACTTTCGATCTAAGCTCGGTTACCTGTTTGTGCATGACTTCCATCGCTTCGAATAGGGTATTCATAGTCTGCCAACTGAGATTCAACGTGATCGACGAGTTCACCGCCTGCGTCGACGGAGATGCCGGGTGCGAGGTATTGCTTACAATGGGAGGAGGCACGAGCCGAGTACCTTCCTGGCTGCAGCATTTTTTGCACGTATTGCACAGGAGGCATGAAAATATGCCTTGCATTTAGTGCACTGGGCAGTTTCTCCAATATTCATCCGGCCAGATTTGGAGGAGCATAGCTAGCACTTTGCTGACATCCTTCTTGAAGGTTATGTGGGCCTACCACTACAGTGGCTCAATCTGCCGTTGAGGGTTTCGGGCTTCTTGTTAACGGAAGGTAGGTTTGTTATAATCAAAAGGAGGCGCGAATCTCAGGGGTGCAAACCTCAGTTAGTGCGGGCTTAAACTCAGTGGTAAAATTTAGTAAAAACAATTAACTGTGCGAGCAAATGTAACCATAAAAATAGCGCTACAAAATTTCAACATTTCCGTAATCCCCCTGTTATAATTCTTTTTATCTATCGAAATGAATCTATGAGAGAGATCTAAAGAATAATACTTTAAGCAAAAAAAACAGAACATCGACAGGAGACTTTAACTCTACATTTCTGTTTCTACCTCCGCTTTGTATTTTTGACCAGACTAAATCGCTGAAAAAGACGTTTTCCTCAACCACCTCAACATAATTCATCGATTTAGTGCAACTATTTTTATTATAATAATTTATTAAAAGGACTATACGATACGGTTAAGATGAACGAATTACGTAAGGCACTTCCCTGAACATAATCGCTGAAATAGATACAGTGAATAGTACTGCACTAACTTAATCTATTTAGTACTACTTAGCAAATATCGCTTGAAAAAATATAATAACGTTTTATTGTCCAAAAATCAGAAGAAAACCACGATTGGCGACTTTGGCGCTATATTTCGGGAGTTTGTCTTATTTTAAGTAATTGATGAGACTAAATCAATGAAAAAGGCCTTTCTCTACTCGCTCAATACAAATCATCGATTTAGTGCCACTAGTCTTATAATATAAATTTATTACAAGCACTATGGGGACAGTACTCATCGAGAATAGCAACCTTACATTTATCGATCAATTTTATGAAATAATTTTGTAATGCTCCGATCATATCACTTCATCTACCAAATTAAACCGATGAAATAGATACAGGGGATAGTTATGCACTAAAATAATCAATATAGTACTAGTAAATACCGTTAAAAAATGTTCGTCACTTATAATTCTCCAAAAATCGAGAGGAATCGTCGATTGGCGCGACTTAGAAGTTACATTTTGGGTGATTATCTTATTTTGCGTAATTGTCCAGAATAAATCAGTGAGTAGATAAGCTATGTCGGTTCTGGAATCAGCCGTTTCTGGAATCAGCCGTTTCTGGAATCAGCCAGTTTTGGCTTGATGTCAGAATCAGCTCGATGTTAGAAACGGCATGATGCCAGAGAGAAAGTTTTGATGCCAGAAAGCCAGCGGTGCGCTGTTCGCAGCGAGCGGTGAGCGGTTTGATAGCATATCTACTTATAAATATTTAGAATTTTTTGTAACCCTGTTGTTGGGGCAAAGAATAGGTGTTTGTGGAAAAACTTTCCGTACATTTTTTCCACTGTGACTTTTCTGGATCGTTTTATGTGAGTTGTTGTTGCTCAGGAGCAACGGTCGAGCCGTTTTGTCCCATTATTATGGAATGAAAGCTTCGAACGACCTCAGCTGTTTTTATAACCAATGTCTCGATTGACTGCTTACGAGAGCATCGCAGTCACCTAGCGGTCAACGATATAAAATTTGAAGGTGGATAAGATCCCCGCGTCGCTCATATCCTGTGAGGTTCTACCTGTCTATCAACCCCTCCATTACCCTTCAAATTTTATTCTTTAATTGGATACGGCTCTTTGAAGAGTTGTACCAGTGGTTCACTATTGTCCGATGGAGAACGTACAGCCTTTAAGACGAAGTCATTCCCTGGCTGATTTAAATTTTCTCCATCTCACTGGAATCTTTTATACCCCTTCGTCTCGGGTAGATTGCGTGTATTTAATGAATATTTTTGTGGGTAATCTTTCCACTTTGAATTGGTATTCTTCTTCTTCTTACTATCTAAACCAGGGGGAAGTTTGACTACGCTTTGACCCATTTCACTCTTGGTGTGGTAGTAGAATGAGCTACCGATGCTCGAGACCTGATTTTATACCCCCTCCATCATCATCTATCGCGAGCCGCCGCAACCGCTACGAGCTGTGATTGGTTCCCCAACCAGCAGCAGCGAGAGGCCAGCGGCCGGCGGCGGGCGGTCAGCCGCGGTTTGCACCCCAGCTCGCTCCTATCATGCAAGGTTTTACCTGTTCCTCAAATTTTATTCTTCAACATCTCCCCACTCCATAACGTCTTCCCACTCCATGTTGAAATCAGCGGTAAAATTTCTTCATGTGCTTTACGTTATACATGGCACAAGTAGTTTTGTATGCTCCATTATGATTAGTACATATAGTCACCTATCTTGGATAATCAAAAGATGGATAGCCCAGTTCAGTGATATCGGTAACATTAAAATTAAAACGCTCCAACAATATCTTTTTTATTTTTCCAATCACGATAATTCTTTTGGCATCTTTGAATGCATCTTGAATAATTTTTGCAATTTCAGTATAGTCCCAGTCACCACTATTCCACGATAGGCCGTGATAGCAAAGTTCTAACCATAAATTTTCACGTTTATACTTGTTTGTTAGTCTTCCCAAAGGAAACAGCGGTTTAAAGAGATGCATTATAGGCACATCATCGTCGTTGAGAGACACGAAAGACAACTATTTCAGAACGAAATCATTGCCTGGCTTTTTGAAGCCCTGCATATCCACTGCGTACTCCACGACGATTGCTATTTCACTTCAAATTCCAAATGACAAATGATGCTCTTATCCCCACTTCTTAAAGTTTCTGCACGACGTCACTTAGGAGATTGTATTGAACTATGCGATCGTGCAAGATCAAGCAGTAGGCTGAAGTTCCAGCAGGAAAATTTTCCTTTGCTTTAAATTCCAGACGAATGTCTACAGGTGCGCTCTTTAAGGACTCATTTTGTTTTGAGCAGTCTATCACTATCAGGGGCATGTAAGAGAGATAGTGCGACTTTTTTAACATCTGTTCTGGATCTTTAACGTAGTATGAATTTTGAAAATTAGCGTACATATCGTAAAACATGGCAAATTGATTACGATTCACATCAAGGTTAAGATTACCATATGGATATGACTGAGAATTGAGAAAGAGTTTTACATTTGTAAGATTGCAGTGTTCAAAGCGGCTAGCGTTTACTTCCTTCTGATCTTTTCGTGTAGTTTGAGATGACGAACCGTGGTTTTTCAAGTTGATTTTCTGTTTTTACAGTCCATAGCTGTCTCGACGTAATCGGAAGTAGCGGGTACTCATACAATTCCCACGTGCGAAAACTCATGACAATAGGACGATCTTTTCCTACAAAGTCTAGTAGACAAATTTTGTTAGAGTTCGATGCAACTGCGTATGGCATAAGCCATTCGATTCTAGTTAATTCAATTGTAAAGTCCTCTTAAACATCTTCTGTGGCTACTCGTGTAGCTGTTTGTACAACAGCGTTCAAGTCGTTTCTCGATCTCATGAGAACGAGTTCATGCTTTACGTTTACTACAATTTTACGATAGTCCTCTGCGAAGCCAAAAATTAGGCTCAAGGGAATCCATATATTGAAGTAACCGGCATTATCGATTATCTTCTGTGTTTATTCTACATCGATTCAGCCCTCATTTTCAATAATGAAACTGAGTTGGATTATGTGACACCCAGCCTTTGACGAGAGTGGTTAAGCCAACATTTTTGCACTTGGCTATCTCAATGGCGTTTAACTCGTATCTGATTTCTGCAAACAAGTGACAAATGGCATTATTCACAAGTTGTGTATTTATAGTGGGAGTATTATTAGTTTTAAACATTCTCCCGCAGATATGTAATGCACTACGGGATGGTAAGAGACATAAATCTTGATGTCGAATAGATATGCGCATTTCATCGCTGTTATTGAATGATGCTGTATATGGCTAATGAGCGTGAACCTCGTAGTGCGCTACGGATTCATCGAAAGTTACAGGTGTTTGTATGCTTAGAATTTCTTCCATTTCGTTGAAAGCAGCAAAATATGATACTAGTTATCTTCCAACAAGTACTACTTTTAATCCTAGACGTTATAATATTTGTATGCTCTGTCGTGTTAACGATTTCACAGTTCGTTGATGACTGATGCGTGGTGGGCATATTTCTCTGCTTATATAGTTTTTGTTATAAACAATTCCCATTATACCTGGCGGATATGTAATCTTATAGTTATAACTTCTCCGTGAAAATTGACTAAATCTCCGTCTTGATCAATGATAAGTACTTACAAATGATCTACAGCAAGCGGAAGGTAAATGACGTGTGAGGGAACTTCAATGATTTTATAACCTGGAGGTACTGCAGGAAAAGACTCGTGTATTGTATGTACTTTTCGATCATTTATGTATGTCCCTGAAGTTATATTACACTTGACTCGCAGAGCGTTGATTTTAAAAATTGTAACAGGTAAATCTGAATTATGGATAACGTTCGGTGCGAGAAGATGTCTGATAAAGCCCAGTAGACGCCCGAGACAATCTTCGGGTTGAAAATCTATAATTACACTGTACTTGATTATATAGCGAAGAGTATTATTATTCTGCTTTAAATTGAAAGTAATGTCGTTGTGCGCTAGTTTTTTACGAAAGAATTTGTCAATACCCTCAATTTCGTAACTTTTTACTGGTAAAGTACGAACGGTTTCACCTACGTAAAACTTATTATTGTTAATGTCTATATTGGGAATTGAATTAAATGTTAGAAGTTCTACAAGACCTAAAACGAAATTTTTATTTGGCAATAACTCGATTGGTGGAAAATACTGTGCTTCTGGTGTAGAAGACGTACCTGAAAGTGTCAGAGTCAATGAAGCTTCCATTACAGCTTAAATCGGAATGTATGTGTCAAAATCTTGATATCTTTCATGATTATATTTAACTTCGTCAACTCCGAGGTATAATATTAAATCTAGCGGCGGTCGGAGATCACCAAAACTATCGAAGTATGCAACATTTTTGCCTCTTTTTCTATATGCAACCCAGTGTGTCCCAGGGCCACTAGCATGATCTAGATTAACTATAGCCGACTCGTAATAGCGTGGGCCAGAAGCCGGCAATGCATTTCTCATAAATACTCCTCGAAAATTATAGATTTAAAAGAGTTTTGCATATTTTAATATATCGGCATCGGTAAGTGCTTGCTGAGGTAATCTTATTTAGTCGAACTTTTTTTTTAAATGCAGACCCAACCTTATATGGTGTCAGATACAAGCCATTGCCGAACGCTACACTTTCCATAGTTTTATTATGTATTTTATTTTCTTTTAACTGCTGCTTTGCGGATTTGCATCGTTTACGGCTTTTACTATTCTGGCAGCACCACCAGCTAGAGCACCAGTTGCACTCAAGCCTGTAAATAAAGGTATGTGAAATGGCAATATACCTCCTGTTTTCGCGGAGACTATTAATAGGCGGGGAATTTAAATATTCTTTTTACTACCAGCTTCTTTAGCAGCGCTTCAAGCTTTTTTCAAAGATGATCGCATGGCTGTTAGAGCGCAGTTACTTGGCGTTGATTTAAAGGCACCAGCTTTGATAATTTTTTTCGAGGGAACTTGGTTTCTCTTAGCTTTTAAACTCATACTCAATTTAGATTTTTTTTAGCCTTCTTTCGCTTTCTCTTCTTACTTTTCTTCTTCAAACCCATGCCAAATCTAGATTTTAATTTCATAGTATTAGCTACAGGATATGCAGCCGATTTTTACCAAAAGTAGCCTCTTTTGATTTAACTCGATTCCAAGCTCTATTAGCTAAAACTTTATCTGCGGCGTTCCTCGCATGAACGTCTTCGAATAAGCAATATCGTGCTCCTTGCCAGCACCGTCGAGTGGATTCATTCCAAGATCTCCTCTAGATAAAAGTTTCGCCAACTTTGTTCCTGGATCGCTGTATTGATAACCAGGTATGTGAAGTTCAAATGGAAGTTTATTGATATTTTTATTAACTAAATTGTATCCGCGTTTGTGATTGTCCATCACTCTTCGAAAGTCAACGGGCACCTGATGGTGTGAGCTATATAAGACCGCTTTTTATACTCATAGCAATCATTCGTGATTTAGTTGTCATTGAGTAAAGATCATGAACTTTGAAGAGCAATCGGTAAAGCTACCAATAGAAAATTTTGACGCACTCGTAGAACACGATAAAGAGTAAAGCTACACGGCAATCTACTTCCTGATAGTATACGAGCCGTCCTCTACGGCCCGTCAAACTGTGAAAAAACAAATAGCTTACTTGCTCACATAACACATCCTAATGGTGTTAGATTTGAAAACGTATACGTCTACTCAAAGTCTTTAAATCAGCTAAAATATAAATTTTTAAATGAAATCTTAGAACCTATAGAAGGTGTAGAATATTTTCCATTCATCGAGCACGATGCAGTTGTCGATCCCGATCACTTCCAAACTCTATTATGATATTTGACGATATTGCTTGTGAAAAACAGGATAATGTTAGAGCCTTTTTCTGCATGAGTAGACATAAAAAGGTTCATTGTTTTTATCTTTGTCAAACTTATACTCATGGCCCCAAAGATCTTGTCAGAGATAATGTAAACTTACTTACTATTTTTAGACAAGATGAAGTAAATCTAAAGAATATCTATGAGGATCATGTAAATACCGATATGACTTATTTACATTTTAAAGAATTGTGCTCTAAGTGTTGGAGAGATGATAAGCATGGTTTTCTAGTCATCGATAAAGATAGAGGAATAAATGATGGCAGATTTCGCAAGGGCTTCGAAAATTTTACTATAAATATAGCATGAACATAGGTGATAATCAACAGTTTCTAACTGAACGTTCAAACGACAACATCGCTGACTGATTAAACGCAAATATAAAATATTAAAATTTGGAAAAGACAATGCTGAAAAGATTTTAAATGAAATTTTTAAAGCAATAGTTGATCCGCTTTAAAAACTTGTAATTCAGAAAAATAAGACTATTGAGCAAAGTAGTGTTGAGCATAACGCAGACGAACAAAGTTTAGACAGCAGCGAACATGACGAGAGTGAGTTCGATGATACTCTACAGAATGCTCATGACACATCTTTCGAAACAGAGGATAGCGATATTGAAGATGACTCTGATTTATATGATTTATACATCAAGGCCCTCAAGCTCAATCAAACCCAGTATCTTGACAAAATTTATGGTATACGAAATGAAAATGGTGAATTTTTTATTTATAATTTACCGATAAACTTTTATAGTAATAACATTAATGGAGTAGGATACCCGAAAACTATAGGATTACTCGAATTACTTGTAGCGAAACAACCAAATAAAAATAATATTAGTGTAAATGATTTAAAAAATTATCGCGAAATTTTAAAACTATCGTCTGCTCATAGAAAGCGATATGACAAGAATGACATGGTTCGTGCTTATAATAGTAATAAATTTAATAATATTATTGCTCCAATGTTTAAAATTACGTCAAGAACAACTACTGGAAAAGAGTTTAAATAAGGTGGATCTTTACCGCGTTATAAAATTGCTAAAAAACATACTGCTTTAGATTATGTCTACTGGGACGATCCAAACGAGCTCGTTGACCGTCTTCACTTACTAACAGCTGAAAGATCTGCCGGAAATCCAAGTCATGTAAACGAGATGCACTCTATAATCAAGGAATTTCGCGAAGCTGGGTATATATATATTAAGTGCACATGAATAAACGAATCATTCTCAAAATGAGCGTTGACGTGTTTGGCCGTAATCTTGGAAAAACCGTAGGTAGTCAAGGGCCACCTGGCGCTGGCTTTAAAGTCACGATGGATGGCCACTAAGACATTAAGGAAGATAAAAAATTATGCAATGTTGCCGAACCTCAACAGTCGAGCGATGTTGTAAATTTATAGACTCTACGAAACATTATTCAAGTGGAAATTCGAGGAATGACAGACATAACTACAAAACTTAGAGCTAGTCTGGATGATTTGGATATAATAGTTGATAATCATAGAGATGAACTTGATGTACAGTTATCTACAATAAAAGCTGACATTTTCACTATAAAAGAGGCTATGGCACAGTTAATCGATCATTCATTCGACAAGCATGAAACGCGAAAGACTAGTTGAAGAACTGCACAAACCTGCAAGACGTAACTATACACGTGGAAGCTTTGATGTGCGTGGTTTGGACAAGTTGGCAGATCTCGTCGAAATGATTCCTTACGCTCCAGATAATAAGGGCTATAGATGTCTTACTACAATCGACATTTTTTCGAAATATGCATGGGCTGTTCCTGTAAAGGGAAAAAACAAGTTAAGATGTTTCAGAAGCTATGAAATCTGTATTAAATAAAGGCAGAGTATCGAAAAATCTCCATACCGACAGAGGCAAAGAATTTTCTAATACAGATTTTCAAAAACTTATGAATACACACAAAATAAAGCTGTATTCAACCTTTAGTAATCTAAAAGGCTAGATATCTTACCCGATTTACTTACCACATACAATAATCGTAAACACCGTACTATCGGTGTCAAACTTAAAGATGTAACAGCTAGTAACGAAGCAGATATACTGAGGATATTTACTCATAAAATAACAAAGAAGATTAAACAAAAATTTTAAATTGGCGACAAAGTTCGAGTAACCAATACTAAAGCAGTATTTGACAAAGGATATACTCCCAATTGGTCTACAGAGATATTTACAATTGTACGTGTAGCAGCTACAAACCCTCCGATTTATTATCTGAAGAACTATCAAGATCAGTCCGTCTCAGACGATTTACTACGAGCAAGCAGTACCCAAAGCCAAGTATCCAGATATTTATCTTGTAGAAAAAGTAATTAAGAAAAAAGGAAGTAAAATTTTTGTAAAATGGCTTAACTTTGATAATGGCTATAATTCACATAATAGTTGGATTGATAAAAAAGATATGTAATCATGCAAATTAAATTATTAATAAAAACATTGTTTTTAAAGGGAAATCAAGAACCATGTTTTATTCTTTAACTTATTTCAACATTTGTCTTTAACTTATTTCAACATTTGTCTTTAACTTATTATACATTTTTATAAGAACTAATTTACAATGCTCAACTATATATTTACAATACTTATTCAATATTAAACGCATCGATACAAGAGATGTTTGTAACATTTGATTTTTAAAGTTAAATCATGAACAGTCTTTTTATTCTATAACTTATAAGAACTATTTTAGCGTATTTACAAGAATTAAATATGAGCTATATTCACATCACTTATTTTCCACTGTTGGAGTAGGGTATAAATGAGGAGAACAGAGTCCTTTATATAAACCAAAATAATCGTTTATTGAAAGGCTCTGATATAAGTTGTCACACGGCGTAGCGAAGGCGATGCGTCTGGAGTCGTCGGCGATCGGCACAGGAGAGAGCGAGCGGCAACGCCGTGCGACGCGCTGCTCCTTGCTATATGTAGCGGCTTGCTACATTACGTGCTCTCGAAGCACATTTCTCACACTCCCTCCCTTCAAGGGTACGCACCTTCTGGTTCTTATATATATATATATATATATGTATTCATGGATGTACATATATATATATAGGTAGTAATAATTATGAAACTCTAAATAAATCTTTAGCTCTGATTTTATTGTACAAAAATATTTAAAAGGTAATACACATAATAATTAATTAGAAAATATCAAAACTCTGGATAAACTCTGATTAGTCTTTAATCT